>PVIW01002266.1:0-229523 GCA_004026585.1 Noctilio leporinus | reverse complement strand
ATAATGGGTGAGATCATATGATATTTGTCCTTCACTGACTGGCTTATTTCACTAAGCATAATACTCTCCAGTTCCATCCATGTTGTTGCAAAGGGTACAAGTTCCTTCTTTCTTTCTGCTATAGAGAATTCCATTGTGTAAATGTACCAAAGTTTTTTGATCCAATCATCCACTGATGGGCACTTAGGCTGTTTCCAGCACTTGGCTATTGTAAATAGTGCTGCTATGAACATAGGTATACATAGGTTCTTGTGAATTGGTGTTTCAGGATTCTTTGGGTATAGTCCAAGTAGTGGAATTGCTGGATCAGAAGGCAGTTCCATTTTTAGTTTTTTAAGGAAACCCCATACTGTTTTCCACAGTGGCTGCACCAGCCTACATTCCCACCAACAGTGTATGAGGGTTCCCTTTGCCCCGCATCCTTGCCAACACTTGTTGTCTGTTGATTTGTTGATGATTGCAACTTACACCATACACCAGAATAAACTCAAGATGGATAAAGGATTTAAATATAAGCAGTGCCACCATAAAGGTCCTGGAGAAAAGTATAGGCAGTAAACTTTCGAATATCCTACGCAGAAATATGTTTACTGATACTTCACCAAGGGCAAAGGAAATAAAAGAACGAATCAACAAATGGGACTATATCAAATTGAAAAGTTTCTGTTCAGCTAAAGAAAATATCGACTGCATTGTTTCTAAGGAACTCACTGTCATATTTCTAAAATAGATTTTTATTTTTAAAAACAAACAGTTAATTTCAGATGATGCAATATTGTACCGCTTTCAAAGTTCTGCTTTCAAAATATTTTTTTTCATTGAAACATATTTTTCACTTTTCAATGGTGACCCCTATTATATAAATTAGATAGAATCTTGTTTAGCATTGCTCAAGTGGGATGGAGTTGAGGGCCCTTCAATGCTTGCCACGTGCTCACACAGGCCAGCCCACAACCACCCACCACCGCTGTGGGGACTCTCCCACATCCCTAGGCCACAGGAGAACACAGCTTGAAACAACTTCCTTAAAGTGATTCTAAGATCAAAAGAGTTATACACATAAGGTAATTAATCTGGGGAAACTTAAAAAAAAAAAAAACAACCCATAGATATAAATAAAGTGAAAGAAGGTGTAAAGGCTTAATTCTATTCATTAACAGAATGCATTTATTTTAATTAAATAACTGAATCTCCACTTGAGTCTTTTCCTGATAATTTTTCATAATAAAACAAACGTAAAAATTAATGCAGGGCTTATCTCCTGAGACAAACTATGCATCAATAACAATGAGGTAATGATTCAAACTATATGTGTCCGAGCTATTAACACCAGAAAAATGAATCTGAAAAAAGCAGTCAAAAGACATTTTTAATGTGGGAAACTACCAGGCTTAAACTGTTTCTTTATTCCTAATTTGAAATCTTTATGGATCTTAGCCATCCAACAGCAAGGACTATAGTGTACTTGAAGCTATAACATAGCATATCAGTGCTGGTAAAGTCATCTGTAAAAGGGAAAATGAAGGCCATTTGGAGTCCTTTTAGGCTTCCCCAAGTGAATGTTCCCATTTGAGGAAGATTGGAGGGAGGCTGAACAGCCTTGAAAATATTATTTCAAACATTATTAGGCCACCTGACTTGAAACTGGCACAGAATTCCCTTGGCCTTGTTCCCATTACCAGTACCACCCCATGAGCTATTCTTACCCCTTTCTTCTTTTTTCGTTACATGAAAATGGAAAGTACAAGCAACTCTCTTCAGCCAAAACACTCATAAATTCCTGTAAAAGCAGTTTTTATTCTCCAGCAACCAAAAACAAGACATAGAGTAAGGCTGGTGCATTTCTTATTAATCCAAGGCATGCTTTCATCACTTTGTCTTCATTCCTTTTAAGTCTAACCCTTAGGATGCCAATCACTGCCATGCTTTGAGTGATAATGTAGTCATTAAAACAACCACAAAGCTATTCATCTTATCCTTTTTGATGAATGGTATGTGGGTCATTTCGGACTATTATTTTATTGTAATAAAATATTATTTTTAATAGCTAAGAGTTCTCACCATATGCCAGTAAGATACTAGTGTACTACTGAATTGTTTTATCTTTTGTAACAATGCTTATGAGACAGTGATTTTAACATTTTTCATGTCATGGCACACAGAAACTACTAAAGTTAGTGGTTAGTGTGGCACACCTAAAATATAGTTTCTGCTAATCTGATGAAAAATTGATATAATTTTACTCATTCACACTGGAAAACTGTTGTTGTGTTGGCTGTTGTCATTTTTTTTACAATCTGAGGGGAAAGTGGTACAAGTCTCTGACTAAATAGCCAGGTATTGCATGTTTTAAAAAGTCTTGTGGATTGAACAAAAAGAAAAAAGACTCATGGACAACAGTGTGGAGGTTGCTGGGGGTGAGGGTATGAGGAGGATAAATGGTAATGGAAAAAATACAATAAAGATTAAATTTAAAAAATGTTCTTTTGACACACTAGTTGAAAATTCCTGTTAGGAGGTACCAGGATAGTCTTAATAGAGAACTGGACCCCCAATGAACCACCTAGTTTTCTTTATCAATTTTTATCTAGAAGTTGTATATTAATTTTTCTAAAGAATAGTAACCAGCCCTGGCTGGTGTGGCTCAATGGATTGAGGGAACCAAAGGATCACTGGTCCAATTCCTAGTCAAGGTACATGCCTGGGTTGCTGGCCAGGTCTCTAGTTGGAGGCATGTGAGAGGCAACTACGCATTGATGTTTCTCTCCCTTTCTTTCTCTCTTCTTCTCCATCTCTCTAAAATTAAATAAAATCTTCAAAAAAAATAGATAAATGAAGTATTTTTTTAAGTAAAGAGAGCCCATACTGGTGTGGCTCAGTGGATTGACACCAGCCTGTGAACCCAAAGGTTCCTGGTTTGATTCCCCAGTCAGGGCACGTAGCCAGGTCTCCAGCCAGGTCCTTAGCTGGAGGCAGGTGAAAAGCAACCATACATTAATGCTTCTCTCCCTTTCTTCCTCCCCCTGCTGCCCTTCTCTCTGAAAATAATGAATATATTTCTTTTTAATAAATAAAAAGTAAAAAGAATAACAATCAATTAGGAGCCACCATAATCACAGGTATAACTTTATAGTTTTATAAAATTTCTAATTATTGCATTTAATTGTTTATGTATATAAACTAAAATTCTTACTTTTAAAAAATCCAGCTTATAAGACTCCAGCAGAAACATAATAGAATAGCTCACAAAATCTTCCCAGGTTAGAAACCGTCAGTGTTAGGAAAACTGATGATTGGTACTTAGCAATTCCAAGGTTTCTGTAAAATGATTTCAGATGCCACATAACTCAAATCCTGGGTTTGTTATGAACAACAGAAAAATACTACCTTTATCTTTCTTTGGAAAGTTATAAATGTTGGCCTGAAACATGAATCTTGTAGAGGTAAGTGTACCTTATTGAAGAGTATTTGGCAGAGAAGAGGAAAGGTTATTCATGTCTCAGACACCAGGCAATTCCCACCATTAATGAGAACCTAACAAAAGAATAGGCCTTTGATAACTCAAATTTAGGATGAAGTTCTACCAATTTATGCATATTTGAAGGTTTTACGTCAAAATATGATCATGGGAATGGTTAGAATAGTAGCTTTAATCTTACTGCTGAGTAAAAAATATATGGAAAATAAATTTAATAAGAAAATCTTTTTATTAGAAATCACTAACATTATTAGAATATGTAGCAAAGTATAATAGTTCATATCATTTGAAAGAACAATAGTTTTAATTTTGAATCAAGCTTCTGAGGTATAATTTATGTAGGATGAGATTTGTACAGTTTAGAGTATGGCTCTGAGTTTTGACAAATGCATACCATTGTGTAATAGCAACAAGTTAAGACTCAGAACATTTTTATCACTCCCAGAAAGTTTTCAGGTTTTTAAATTTATAGCCAACCCCTTTTTCTGTTCTCGGTCCCTGAGGCTGATCTGTTGTTTCTGCTTATTATTTTACCTTCTCCTATATAACATTTAAGTAGATTTATAGTGTGTAACCTTGTATGTCTGACTTCTTTCACACATCATAATACATTGGAGCCGATCTATGTGTTATGTGAATCAGTGGTTGATTCTTTTTATGTATTTCACTATAAACAAGGTCTGTCCCAAAAGTATCAGCTGCACAAACTGTTTTAATTATATTGACATTGGCTAATACTTTTGAGACAGACCTTCATATATGTAATTTGCTTATCTAGTCACCAAAGACATTTGTATTTTTAGTTTGAGATGACTGTGAATAAAGTTACTATAGATGTTCATGAACAGGTTTTATTTTAATAGTGGTTTGCCGTTCTCTAGGTTAAATTTCTAGAAGCAGGATATTGGGGTGAAAATACAGATGTCTAAATTTATAAGAAGCTACCAACCTATTTTATAAATTATTTTACATTTCTACTTGAAATGTGTATTTCAGTTATTTTTTATCCTCCCAATTACTTGATAAATATCAAAACAAAAGTGTTAAAATCAATATAAAAATTATAATACATCATAACCAGTTGATGTTGATATTGGAAATATAAATTTGTTTTAGTATTAAGAATCAAACACTGTAAGACACCAAATCAAAGACTAAAGAAAAACTATATAATCATCTGAATAGATTTAAAAAAGGCATTGGACAAAAGTCAACATCTATTCATAACCAAAAAAAGCAAAATTTCTCAACATAATAAAAGACATTTCATGTATTTGTATAGCTAACATACTTTCTGATGGTGAAAGACTGAATGCTTTTTCTGTAAGATCAGGAATAAAATAAGGAGCTATGCTTTCCCAAGTCAACTTCAACATCACACTGGAGGTCCCATCCAGTACTATAAGGCAAGAAAACAAAATCAAAGGTAGATGATATGGAAAAGGAGAACCACAACTATCTCTATTTCAGACATGCTTGTATAAGGAGAAATTGACCAAAGAAATGTAAAAACAAAACAAAACAAAATAAAAAATCTAGAACTTAGAAAAATCAACCAGTAATACAACAACAATAAAGTTTTTTTTTTTTTTAAATCAACCACATTTTTATATTTAAATTGATTTGACTCTCAACTAAAAACCACACTAGGCTTCCCTATTGAACAAGCAATTAAGGAGTAAATCTGGTCCTTAGTTTTCTATTCTGTTTGTCCTTCTCATTTCTCTACAATTCCCAGAGCACAAAATCTCAAACACAGTTGAGGATATTCAGATAGGTCAATTGTAATCTAATAACTGATATTGAAGCCTCCCATTTCTTTTCCCTTTAAAAAAAAAAAAAGAAAACACATTGTGTCTAGTTGAAGGTTAGCAGTGTACATGTTCCTTACTTAAACCACTTTATTTTTTCTTTCCACATAAATATAATATGATGATCACACAATAACCTGGTATCAGCCAGATGGAAGGCAAGTCACATCTGTTTTATTATCAGGGGATATAGTATGTCTCAGGGATCTCTGAAACATCAATAAGTGCCTCACTTAGACTCTTCTAAATTTGCAAATATATTTGAATTAAAGTGACTGTTCCTGCACCCTAATCTTTTTCTTCTAAATGTCTTTGAAGATTATTTTTTTTAATTTATCTTTTTTGGAATTATGTTAATTTAAATGCGGTATTGTATATGGTAAAAGCTAATAATCTTTTTTTTTAATTTTATTTATTATTTTTAGAGAGAGGGGAAGGGAGAGAGGCAGAAAGAGAGAGAAATATCAGTGTGTGGTTGCCTTTCACCTGCCGTCAGCTAAGGACCTGGCTTGCAACCTGGCTTGCAACCTGGCTTGCAACTTGGTTTGCAACCTGGTTATGTGCCCTGGCTGGGGAATCAAACCAGCAACCTTTGGGTTCTCAGGCCGGCGCCATATCCACTGTGCCACCAGCCAGGAAAAGCTAATGATCTTGAAGACATTCCTTTCATGTGAAACTTTTCGCTCCCCTTCTCCCAAAGGCAAGCAATAAGGTGATTATCATACATAGACATCGAGCTCTGTCAATTCAGAAGGAACTATAAAATGAAGAAATAAAAGTAAATTACTGATCAATCCTTTTCTTTTTAATTCACTGGATGTGAAAGAAAATATACCGTATCTTTTCTGGTTTGGGACATTCTAACATTCAGTCCATCCTTATTCCTGCCATTACTAGGATTAAATAACCTTCATCTTATTGGGTTATTCAGCTCCTCTAGATCTCTTGTTGGGGGTTGTAGTTATAAACAAGATTTTGAAAAATGTAAGGAATCACCTTTATAGTTTCCCTTCCCAGAGTTCAATACAGTGATGGATAACTCCATGTTAGGACTGGCTTCTTTCCCACATTTCTCACAGATGGTTACAGATGTGTTAACCAGGATATATAACTACTAGGTGCTGCAACAGATAAATCCCGAAACTCAGTGGCTCAGTTATTTCTTGCTGACACAAAGTCTAATGATTCTCAGAAAGTGTGCTTTGCCATCTGCTGTCTCCTTTTTCATGAGATTGCCATATTAACACAAGGCTTCCAAGGTAACCATTTTACAGGAAAAGGGAACCTCATGGGAATAGAGCACTGGTTCTTACAACTTTCAGCCAGAAGTGATGTTTGTTACAAGCAACACTTGTCATGTGTCTCTGCCTAAAAGTAAGGGGGTAAGGTATTGTTTTCCTGTGAAGCTAGGAAGGAAAACATCAGAAATGGGTGAGCCCTAGAAGTCTCTATTCTAACAAACTTTTCACTTATTTGATCTCCAAAGGGGTTACCACTTCCACATCTGTCCACACATCAATAACTTGACTGTCTGCATATGTTTCCCAACTCACATCTAACACTTGAGGAAAATGAAAGGTAGTACATCACCCATAAGAGAAACTAGGTGAGAGTTAAGAAAACATTGATTTATAAATTGTATACAATTTATACAATTAAATTGTATAATTGTATAAATAAGCATTTTGAAGTGAGTGCTATATTATTAATATAAGGATTATAAATTGCCATATTGTTTGAGAGACTTTTGAGAACATGAGTTATTATATGATCTCCACATCCCTATTGTCTAAGCTTTGGGAGAAAGAAAGTGACAATTTGGCATTTGGTTGTTTGGCATAAGAAAATCAGGCTTCTTGTTCTTGTTGTCTCTACAGGTCAAACTAAAACCTAGAGGGCTTAGGTATAGACATTTGAAGAACAATCAGAACTAAAATTAAAACACTTTTTTTTTTAAAGATTTTATTTCATCATTTTCAGAAAGAGGGGAAGAGAGAGAGGCAGAGAGAGAGAGAGACATCAATGTATGGTTGCTTTTCACCTGCCTCCAGTCACAGACCTGGCTGGAGACCTGGCTGGAGACCTGGTTATGTTGCCCTGGCTGGGAATCAAACCTGCGACCTTTGGGTTCGCAGGCCAGCATCTTATCCACTGTGCTACCAGCCAGGGCTCTAAAACACTTTTTAATATGGAAAAATCACTGTTTTTCTTGGTTATGTTATAGTGTTGATGAAAGGACTCAATGGAATAATTTACTTAAGATCACATAGCTAGTCATGTAGAACTGGGACTAGGATCCAAACAGCCACACACTTTTTCAGTGAAATTGACAAAATTTCAAAGTATACAAAAATGTGCATTTTATTACCTATTCCATGCAAAACAAACTTAAAACTATATATGCATACCATATACAGGTTTAGTCTGTTTACTGTATAAGTATTAAATGTCAATCCCATATTTGTCTCAAATATCATTCTACCCTCAGCATACATAATTATTTTTACTTTGGTTAGCAAACTTCTTACAGATAAAACTGTGCATAAATAACTTTTAAGTACCAACACAAATGATAACTTTTATAAAATACCCTGAGCTGAATAGATTGATTTTTATCACAGCAACCATTAACTACATATATTAGAAGGTCCTCATACCTACTTTTTAAGTAGTGATTTTTCAACAAGCCCATTAACGAAATGTTAAAAGAATAAACATCTGTCCAATATATTCTCAGAAGGTAAAATTAAATATAGTTAAATATTTAAACAATTTCTTAGTAATTAATCTTATCAGTAGTTGATATTTTATTAATAATTAAATAACTGTTCATTGCAACAGCCAACCTAATTCTCAAGATATTAATACAAATATTATTTGATATATAAAATTTAGCATTTAATCTAACTTATGTTATTTCCATATACGTTATGGGATATTTTCTTAGGTTTGCTAGAGGACTTATCTCCATAAAAGACGAAAAGTTTCAAAAAATACTAGTATTTCACAACTAGGTAAAATATAAAGATACAATTCATAAATTTAGAGATGAGAAAAGTAGTGAAAGCACAAGCTGTAGGTCTATTTCTGTGAGGAATAGATCTGACTAAACTAGGAAAAAACTCAACATGTCAATCAAGTAGTTCAGAATATGAAGTCAAGAAAATTTTCAGTGTGATAAAGGAGATTGGGTCCACATATTTTTACTGTAGGTCCTTTGGAAGTTGTAGAGTAGAGCTCTATAGAATTCTTTCCTCTTTTTACATTGATTCTTCCCAGCAAGCTTAGACATGAACTCCCATCTCCGTGACCTTCTATTCAAGTAATATCTCAAGTCATAGAATTGCCTTCTTTAAAGAAAATATGCTCTTACTTTGTGCATCTAACAGCCAAAAGGTGCTAATGTGACTGGGGATAAGTTAAACCTCTTAGTCTATCTCTGCAATAGGAAATTACTATTATCTCTCAACCATTTGTACTCACTTTTGCCCATGTATAAATCCCCACAAGTAAATAGTATCCAATAAATACTTTTGAGTATATACTCGAATGAATGAAGACATGAACTAAATGGTATCTACTGATTTCCCCAAGCCAGCTCTTAATTACTCCCTCGTCCTCCTTTTTTAGTATCTTTTCTTGGGAGAAAGCTTCTTCCAAATTCTCTTCAGAAACAGCATCTCTGCCACAGTGATTCATAGAATAAACGTGCAATAAAATTTGTTTATCTGAATTGAAATGGGAGAAGGAGCTTCTGTGAAAAGCTGATAGTGCAGTTACTTCACCTAGATCACACATTCCCCATTGACCATATGCTCAATCTTTATCAACATATGTTATGTTTGTTTTGGGTAATTTTGGTCTCTAACTGTTGCACAATGGTGAGCTTTGCACAAAACCCATATGATCATTATCTGAAACACTGTAATTCCTCTGCTTCATTTTTTTTATAAGTGAGTGCTCATTACTTCAGTTACAGAGCTGAATATCATTTAGGACATTATGTTACCAAAATAAATAAATAAATAAATGGAGGGAAAAGTAGGACACATGAAGAAATGCAGTTACAGACCAAAGCAAATGAACTTTACAAAAATAAGAGGGATTAAATGATAGTCTCAGGTAACAGAGAGGCTAAATGGGTAAAGGGTAATATCATTTTGTTATAAGTGTGCATAAAGCAGAAAAAGGGGCAACATTTTATTAATGAGAAACAATGATTCTGAAAGAAAATACATTACAATTTAAGTGGACAGGATTGGCTCAGTCTGAAATTTTAGCCTATAAAACTTTGAAGATACTTTTAAAAGACACACTTCAAAAAAAAAAAAACAAAAAAAAAAACCTTTATGTATGACAGTAATAAGCATCTTCCAATCATATCTGGCAAGTACACAATGATTATGAATGATGCATCAGCTTGGGGTACTAATTATATAACGAATGCAGTATTTTTTTGTCTGAACAATCCAATCCATAACTATCAAAACATAATCACAATCTACATATTTTCAGCCTTCCTCAATGAGACAATAACAATATTTTATAATTTTGATATGTATGTTTTTGGTATGATAAAATGGCTCATGGGCCAATTTTCAACAGAAAATGTTATGAAAGTGAGAGATAGATATAGAGATGCTAAAAGGAAAGCCAAAACTAAGAGATACTTTATATTTCAAGATTTATATAAAAGAATATTTTAAGAAATCAAATGGAAAGAACCACCCACTGTCATCATCATCATCATCATCATTATCATCATCTTCTTCATGATCCCACTGAAAGCTCCTTGCTTGCTTAGCTTGCAGGAATTTTCTTCTAGGTATCTTGGAGAATTTTGGAAAAGGTACATAGTTATTTTTATCTATAGCTGTGTGACTACAAAGAGACTTATGAATTTTCAATAAAGCCAGATAGTGCTATTTATAACTCACAAGAAGAGAAATTTAAAGTAAAGAATTTATTAAAATTTTCTGAAATGATATATTCTTCTTCCAAAGTCCCTCAAGCAAATGCTTCTATGTATTTTGTTTTCTGATTTTTAAAGCTACTGTATTCAAAACTGTGTAAACAGAAAAGCCAAAGAACATTCAGGAGTGCTTGAATGTTCCTTTATTTTTCACTGACTTCAATTTTGTCTACAGAAGATGTGACACAATATATGCAGAGAGTCACAGAAAATTCAGTTAGCTGAGTAAAAAAAACAGTAGTATCTCACTAAGTAAATAGCAGGGAAACAGATGTAATAATAATGTCTTCAAACTTGTACACCACGAGAATAGGGTTAATCATTTTGACACCTTTATATCCACAACATAATGTCTGATTGGCCAGTCTTGTTTTAATTTTTCTTTTTTTTCTTTTCTTTTTTTACTGATGGATAGAGAATGAAAAGAAGAGAGGAGAGAGAGGGAAAGAGAGAGAGAGAGAGGCATTAATTTGTTGTTCCACTTATTTATGTATTCATTGGTTGATTCTTGTTATGTACCCTGACTAGGAGTCAAACCTAAAACCCTAGCATATCTAGCCATGCTCTAGCAAACAGAGCTGCCTGGCTTGTTTTAATCCCTTTCATCTAGTCTTTTTACCTTATCTCAAAAAATAAAGAGCCTTTAAAAAGTATGAGGTCTGTCCCAAAAGTATTGAACCAATATCAATATAATTAAAAGTTTACACAGCCGATACTTTTGGGACAGATCTCATATAGTGTAACCCAATCAGCGAAAGACAAATACCATATAATCTCACTCATATATAGAGTCAAATAAACAAAATAAACTAATGAACAAAGTAAAACCATAGTCAGGGATACATGGAACAGAATGACTGATGTGAGAGAGGAGGGAATGGAGGCAGGGATGGAAGAGATCAGCCAAAGAACATACATATGCACATATGCAAAGCTCATGGACATAGGCAGCAATGTGGTGAAGGTGGAAGAATGGTCTTGGTGGGAGGGAACAGAACAGAGACATCTGTGAAAACAATCAATATATACACATATAATAACATATATATTATATATAAATATATAATGTTAGTTGAGTGCAAGGATTAGCAAGGATGCTTCATGGATGAAGGCTCCTAGGAACCCCTTCTAGGTTTTCTAAGGAGCATTGGAACTTGAATTTCAGGGGGGAAAAAATGAGAAATTTGCAGATATTATTTTTAAAGCCACCTCCTTCCCATTTTATTATCACTGTCACCTTTTCTTCTCTGCACCTTTGTTCTCTTATATTTTCTGCATCCCATTCTCACCTCTACATCCAGCTCCTGCAGTATCTTCCTTGAAATTCAAAGGGACAAATTTTAATCACTCCCTACTCCATCTCCCCATTGTAAAATACCTACTAACTAAATTAAAGGCCCAGTACAGTGAAGTGAAATGACTAGAGTATCTGGAAAAACAATCTATGATAAAGTGGAATGAAGATTAATTGTCTTTTGCAGTTTTGTTCCTGTTGTTAGCTAATTCAAATCAAATTGTAATGTTTTTAAGAGAATGAGGAAGAGTTGAAATATAAGGCATACTTCAGGTACCCTTTCCTTCACCAGGATGAATTCAGGAGGGTGCTGAAGTGGGCTAATACTGACTTGGGAAAGAGGATGGGGTGCAGTTTTTCCCAGCTCCATTTCATTTAAAATGGAATAATTACATGATGGAGATGAGCAAATCCTACATTGTTTTTTGTGTTTTTTTTTTTTTTTTTCCTTAGACAGTTGGTCAATAAATGTTCACCAGCACATCACTGAATGAATTCAAAAATATGATAAATGTTCACACTATTGGGGGAACATTTGTAGATCTAGTGAAGAATTAGTGTTATGGACCTGAAAGGGAATAGCTCCCTCACTCATTCACCAGAAACAAACATATGAGAAATTTGCAGATATTATTTATTTTATTTTATTTGCAGATATTATTTCATTTTATTTTAAAACAAAACAAACAAAAGATTCTACTGCTAAGGAATGCTTGAAAGCCACTGCTTTTTAGCATCTCTGAAAGTGAGTCCCTAGCCCTCTTGTTTTGTTTCCTGTAACTATAATCTTTTAGGTAAGTGACTTAGAAAGCTCCTTCTTACAGTTTGTACATTGTTCCTAGATATTTGCTAGTGTGTATACAATTTATAAACATACTTCTATTACACTGCATTTGTAAATCCATGTGTTCTTTTATGGATATGTAAATGACATACTATTGGGAAGGGAGGGTAAGTTCTATATTTCTATATTTATAATATTTATTTTCTAGGGATATTATGAAGCATTATCAAAGACAGTGAGTTAGGAAAAGACAATACCATGAAGGGTATTTTTTAAATATAAAATGGTCAATTCAGTTAAATAAGACAGAAACCAGTGGTAGTGATGTGGCATAGTGAAATCATTGCAATCCAAAAATTTCTTGATTTAAATACA
The DNA here is from genome assembly GCA_004026585.1 of Noctilio leporinus. Taxonomy (NCBI): domain Eukaryota; kingdom Metazoa; phylum Chordata; class Mammalia; order Chiroptera; family Noctilionidae; genus Noctilio; species Noctilio leporinus. The sequence goes on along the minus strand of PVIW01002266.1, from coordinate 216,809 downwards.
AATGTCTTTACATTATAGCTGTGTGATCTTAAGTTCCCTGAGGTCCAATTTCCCCATTTTTAAAATGGAAACCATATCTGCCATATTACACTTTTAAGATTAAGTAGGATGATGTATCAAAAATGCCTAGCACAGTGGATAAGGTACCAGCCTGCAAACCCAAAGGTCACTGGTTCAATTCCTCAGCCAGGGCACCTAACCAGGTTGCAAGCCAGGTCTCCAGCCAGGTCCGCAGCTGGAGGCAGGTGAAAGGCAACCATACATTGCTGTCTCTTTCCCTCTCTGCCTCTCTCCCTTCCTCTCTCTCTAAAAATAATAAATACAATCTTAAAACAAAACAAAACAAGAAGCCTAGTGATATCATGTAATATGGTAATAGGTATTTTTAAATGCTTTAAACGTTTTCATTCTATCATTTATTTATCAGTAATATGAAGGGGTACCCCCCCAAAAAAAAACAGAATTTACTTATAATAAAGTGTGCACTTATTCTTACATATTTTAACTTTGGTCACTTTCAAAGTACTCTACATTTGATGCAATGCATCTATCAAGACTTTTTTCCACTGTTCAAAACAGTTGATGCCTTTTGGTGCTTCTGCCATTTTTAGTTTCACCTTAACACATTGCAAAATGTTTCCCTTTGAGGACTTTTTTCATTTGGAGAACAAAACATAAAATTGCTCAGAGTAAGATCGGGTAACTAGGGAGGGTGGGGCACAAGGGTTATGCTGCTTTTGGCCAAAGACTGCTGAACACTCAGCATAATGTGGGCCGGTGCACTCATAAATCACCCATCATGAAATGGGCAAATTCATTGAGCCTACACGTACACACACACAAATCACTGAAGACGAATGCAACCTCGCACAACAATGGCAGCTGGTACACTGATACAGGTGGGTTCCTAGAATACTCACCTAGTGGGGGAAGCCTGTACTTCAAGGGGCCTACCCTCCAGAAGATAATTTTGTTTTTTGAGGGGATACCCCTCATATATGTAATATATACACATATAAAAAATTCAGGCTATAATACAAATCAAAAGATATTTATTTGAGCAAAAGCATAGCAATCTGGAAGATAACAGATTCAGGTAGCAACGCAAACTGCTCTGAAGAGAACAACGGAGAAACAGGATTTATAAAGCCAAAAACCATAAGAGGGTGACTCTTTTATACTAATGAAGGATTGCTGGCTAGTTAGCAGGGATTGATTAGTTACAATGTGAAAACAAGGGAAGCGGAGACTTCAAGGAGGCGGTCAAGTCTGTATGCGTCCATACAGCAGTTCAGGATGTTCACCACTGGGCCTTCAGCTGAGTTCCGCAGTCCGTTAGCCACTTAACAGCAGCTCTGAGGACAGGCAGGAGATGGCCACAGGCTGGGCTTGCCCTCTAGCCCCCTGACTCTATCTGAAGGCTCTCAGCAATGCTTATTCCATTTTATTTTTTCCATTATCAACATATAGAATCATAGCACATTTGGATATTTCATGCTAGAGGACAATACCCTCTTTAGAAACCTCCTTGAAGGGAAATAATTTGAAAATAGCTGATCTGAAGCAAAGATACAAGAACACCAACCCTGGCTCAGAGGTGAACACACACTAGAAAAGTTTCATGCCCTCATGGAATTTTTGAATTAGAAGGATTCACTGAAACAAAGTAATCCAATCAGCTCATTTGACATATGAGAACCCCAGATACAACTCTAGGTTAAATTGTTTGGCCGTGAACATGCTACGCAACCCCTATAACTTCATTTTCTCTTTAGTAAAGTGTGAACAATTTCCACAGCACAGGTTTCTTTCTCAGATTAAATGAGAAAATACAAATGGTCAAGTAGCCACTAGAGCCCCAAGATTCTGAAGACTGAGGTACAATAAGATATAGATCTAGGCTGTGAAATCTTTTCTCCCACTTCTGTGTTCTCTTGCAGCCAATCTTGAGTTTTACTTTATGGCACTTGCGCTTAATCATTTACTTCCAAACCATTAAACAGTTGAAAGCATTCCTTTCTACAAATGACAATGGGGTTGTTGATCTAAATAGAGCTACTGTCTTACTCTGTATTGTTTTTTTTTTTTATGCTATAGAAGAAAAGAAGAAACAAAAATAAGTGGCTGTCATTCCTAGTCTCAAAGGCTGCAAGAGCAAGGAGGAAATTCCAACTGTGTAGGAGGAAAAATCATGTGTCTGTTGTATTTTCTGCCCCATTACATTTTGTAGTTCATGCTCATATTATAAATTTATTTTGAGACATCTTCCACACCCCATGGTGGAAAATGGAGTCAGCTTTTCCGTGTTCTGAGATAGGAAGGGACTGACTAACCGCAAAGCCCTGAGTAAATACAGCTGGTTTCCTTTATGCCTTTCAGTGCAGTGGCTCTCTGGCTCTCTCTGAACTGCAAGCAGTAGAGTGAGGTGCGCAGATAGGCTGTGTCTACAAGGTGGGAGAGTGGACTGCAGATATGACTATGTAGAAAGCAAAGATTTCAAAAGCACATCAGGTGCTCGGCTGACCCTGTCTGAGAATTTTCAGTCTCTAAGATAATGTGTACACATGCCTAGATCACGAACTTCTTTTGTGAAGACCAAGAATATAAAGATCATCTTTTATCTCATGTATGGAAAATAGCTACAAGTAAATTAAATGATATATTCCAATAACCTATTCTTATTCCAAAGGTGATGTCAATAACAGCAAACTTATTAAAGCTGAAATTATTTTGAAGATGATTAATAATACAAAAATTAAAATAAAACCAAACAAAAGTAACAGCAAACTTAAATGCAAAAAGGAAACATAAGTTTTCAACTTTCCCAATGTACTCAGTTTCCTAAAATAATTCCATTTCTAACTCTACAGCAACTAATTTGCATTCAGCTTACTTATTATTTTATATAGTAACTATTTAGTTGAATGTGTAATGCTGTATCTATGCAAATAGAATACGTAAATCTTCATGTATTTAATTTTTCATGTATGCTCTATTAGTAGATTGAATTTTTTTTCACCAGCAATTTTGAATATTTTATTTATTTTTAAGATTGTATTCATTATTTTTAGAGAGAAAGGCAGGGAGAGAGGAAGAAAGGGAAAGAAACATCAATGTATGGTTGCCTTTCACCTGCCTCCAGCTAATGACCTAGCTGGAGACCTGGCTTGGAACCTGGTTACATTGTCCTGGCTGGGAATCAAACCAGCGACCTTTGGGTTCCCAGGCTGGTGCCATTCTATGGAGGCACCAGCCAGGGCTTACTTTTGAATATTTTAAGAAAACAGGTCATAAAAGTAACTTTCATATTTTAGATAGCAATTCTTCAGCCACAATAGTCAAATATTTTGTCACAATAATAGCCTAGGTTTTAGCTATCTTCCTGAACCCATCCTTACCTGTTTTTCAAAGAACTGCTTGCTTCAATTTCTATGAACATGACCAAACTCTTTGTTCTGCCCTTATTTCCTGCCTCACCATATCTTGATATTCTTTATTCATTTTTCAATTACCTTGCCCACATGCCAAAATATGCCCCTCATTCTATCAGTACAGGATTTCATTAACAAATCCACGCTCACCATATCTGCATAATTTGTGTTTGTATAGAGGACAAGCATGTCTACTTGTGGCCTCTGCTGCTCTGAAGGGTTTTGGTTAGTTTTTAGTCCTTCTGGTGTGTTGTTAACTAGCAGTCCTAACCCCTCCCTCATTCCAGTTACCACTCCAGGTAAAATTTTCTGAACATTTTGAATTCCACTCTTGGTTTCAGAGGTGACAATTACTGTGTAAAGTAACCTGTGGCAGAAACAACAGAGTTAGATACTTCATAGCACCTTAAAAATAGGTAATGATGATAAATATGTGATACACAGTAATAAATGTAATGTGTCTGGTATCTGGCACCTAGTAAGCAGCCAGTACATGAAAGCTGTTATAATCTATTACTAGTTATAACTAAATTGGCCCAACTCTTCTCCAGGCATGTACAGCATCTTATTTAATCAGGAACTTCCTATACCTCATATTTAATCTCCTAACCCTCTTCTAAAATACTACTTAAAAAGATGAAGTGATTCGCTTAAGTCACAGAGCTATGAAGTGCCAGATAAAATTCAAAACCTGGTCTTTAAAAATAAATGTTATTGTATTTTTTCATTACCATTTAGTCCTCTTGTAACCCCACCCCATCACAATCATCGTACGGTTGTCCATGTTCATGCATTTTTTTCCTTTCTGCTCAATCCCCCCATTCCCTCACCTCCTTACCTCCTTGTCTTTTTTGACTTCCAAAACGCAAACATATTCTTTGTTATAAAGCCATTATTACTCTGCCAACACTAATACTACTAATCGGTTAATCAATCAGGCATTATTGATCATTCACTATGTTGTATATGTCATAAAAAGGGTATTTCCTTTGCTCTTCAGAGAGCATGGAACCTATTTGGGGCCATGGGACAAACATACACAAAACAACAGCATGCTAATACAAATTCTGCATGGCATAAAGTTTTGCATGATCCGAACTCTAAGGTCTTGAAATTAGCAAGATTATGTGGACTGGCTCTTGCCAATATTCTTTAAGTAATGTCAGATTTAATTTTTGTAGAATTTGGAGAAGAATACTAATTTTCAATCTCCATATTTTTTCTTTAAAGTATTCTTTCAGAAAATAAGTCTTTGGAAATAAAGTACATAATTATATATAACATTAACATTTGTATTGCCCAAGAACTAAACATTTTGGAATTAAGCTATCAAGCCATAGTTTGTAAATGAGGCAACAAGTATGACAACTTGATCAAAATGTTAATAAATACATATCTAGATTATATATTACCTACAATATTTGTATCAATTTTACATTAGAGTATTTAGGATATTTGAAATGATAATTTTCTAATTAAGAAAAAGAGCAATTAGCCCTTTCTGGATTCTTTTTAAAAATATCATTGTCTATATTAGATTAAGTACCATTTATTCAAGTATATGTTTTCACATCTTGAGACATGATTTCTGTGCTACTAGCATTTAGTTAAAAAGGAGTGCTATTTTTTCAATGTATTGTCATAATTCTACTTATAAACAATGAGCATATGTCAAAGATTTTAATTAATGGATTAATTAGTGAATGAAAGAACTAGTAAGATATTACAACTGGCTCAAGGTAAACTCAAAAGAACCACACATACATAGGCATTTAAGGAATGCTGAATTGGATTTACAAATACATGCAAAATAGGTCTTTTCGTAGGCCAAACCTTAATTGCATTCCACACAACTAATTGAATGTATGTAGACAAGAATAATTGTTTGCATTAATTATTAATTTTCTATAATTTACAGAGCTGTGAAATAGGAAATAGAGAGCAATAAAAAGTTAAGATAACCCTAACTTTGCTCTAGGCAGAATATGCAGTAATCTTTTCTGGTTCACTGAAATGTATTTTCCATTATTTTTCCTACAAGAGTGGTGGACAAAGATTCCTACTTGTGTTATGGCTTTCAGCATAAAGATTTTCCTTTAGATGCTATAAAACTGGCACAAACCAAGTTGTAGTTTTTCCTTAAATTTTTATTACTTTAGAATCAGGTTTATTTCAAAAGAATTGGAAAATTTGAAAAGAAAACATGGCCTAATGATAAAGTGTGAGTAGGGTGGGGTAGATGCCCCTCAATTGAGAGATTTTATGAATGGATTCAAGCCACTCTAGCTACAAGGATCTCTCTGGGATGATTCTTGTTGTACCATCAAGGACATTTTCTATATAAGATCTATGAAGGGTTACCACCTGGTAGCAGAGGTTGAGTGAATTAATGTCAAAATGTTTTAAGTATGGTAGTATTTGAAGGGATCCTATTTTCCCAGATTTCCATAGTAAAAAGATGGGTATTTTTCATTTTTCCCAAAGAAAACTCTATGTTTTACTATTTCAGTCATCTTTTTGAGCTATTCTTTTATCCTCATGAACAAAGATTCTTATTAAATTTTTTAAAAGATTTTATTTATTATTTTTCAGAGAGAGGGGAAGGGAGAGAGGAAGAGAGAGAGAGAAACATCAATGTATGGTTGACTTTCACCTGCCTCCAGCTATGGCTCTGGCTGGAGACCTGGCTTGCAACCTGGTTATATGTCCTGGCTGGGAATCGAACCAGCGACCTTTAGGTTCACAGGCCGACAACCTTATCCACTGTGCCACCAGCCAGGGCTTAAATTTTTGAAATATTATTTTAATTACCATGTCAGCCAAATGTAGTGGGACAAAAAGACATATGCTAAATAGAAATAATGCCACCTATCATAATTGCATTTTCTGTAGTTTTTACTACTGTGTTTTTAAACACATGTCTGAGAACAGCCAAAGGCTTTGAGTTCTGCAGATAAAAACTGATAGCTAGGTTTTTATTTTGCTCTTTTGATTTAAAACCACAAAGCTTAAGTTACTTACACTTGCTTTGCTTTGTCTTTCAGTGTTCTCTGTTTCTACTTGAGTACACAACCATAACCCATTATCCTGCCTTAGTATTTCATGCACCCTGCAAAATACTTCTAACCCTATAGACCTTAGGTTTTTTTTAAGACTTTAAACCAAATCTTTACTTTTTTAATCATTATATTTATTCTATTACCATTGATTCCCCTTATACCCTGCACCTCCCTGTAATCACCACACTGTTATCCATGTTCATGAGTCCTTTTTCCTTTCTTGTCAATCCCTCCACCCCTAACAACCCCCACCCCCCTGCCCCACCAAAACCTTGCAACTAAAGCCACGGGCTGATAGTCTGATCAGAGCATGTTTGGGGAGTTGGCAGAGACAAAGACTAAACACAATGACAGGAAACCTAAAAGAAAGGCCTGATCTTGAGTTCTCACAGCCTGTACCATACTCTCTCATTCCATGAATGTGCTTAGATAGTCACCTTGATCTGTGATCCTTTCCTACTTTCTAATGATGAATAGTCTTTCTCATTTAGAGTACTTTAAAGCTTTATTATTCCCTTGACTCCCCTTCCAGCAAAATATACTTGACTTTGATTCTGTTCCTGCAGCACCTGATTCTGTGATTTGTTACCTATTGATTAAGTTAGTATAGGACCATAAGTGTTTAATAATAATGAACAAAACAAACAACAAGCAAAACAGAACCTGATACATGAATACAGTGAATAGATATTCAGTGAGCAGAAGGAAGAGGGATAGGGGGAGTGAGGAGGAAGAGGCAAAGAAAGGGAGCAGTTTAGTCAAGAAACTAGTATGGAAGAACCATGGACATGGACAAGTGGGATTGACTTTGTGGGGAAAGGGGACAGAGGGGAGTAAAAAGGGGATGGATGTAATACAACAACAATAAAATTAAATTTAAAATAAAGCAATACAAATTAAGGTTCAACAAGATAAATGACATAGCAATAAAAAGATGTTAAATACAGTAAAAAAAAAAAAGTATTTTCCCAGAATTTTGGCATGAATGAGTTATGAAAAACAAACAAATAAGCCAACAAACAAACAGTGGCACAGATAAAGAAGCGCTTACCTTTAATTATATCAAATTATGACCTATAAAATAAAATAAGATCAACCCTAAATTATGCCATCCCCATAGAATCATAACATGAAGGACAATTAAACCAGTGGAAAAAGAACTCACAACAACTGACAATAGTATGTTAAATTAAATAAAAGCTCACTTGCAGAAAAAATCTTACTGTTTCCTAATTTACTCTGGCTTGAAATATTACCATGACCTGGTTAACATTTGTATTTCAACAGTTACTTTTCAAGTTCTTTGTATCAAAGGCATCTTTTGGCATAGGAAGTATAAGGGTAACATGTGAAGAGAGGAAGACTGTGAGCTTCCTAAAGTCAAGTTAGCAAGGTTAGCCCTGACAAGTAGAAAAAACAGAAATCTTCTTAAACTTTCTCACCTAAGAACATCTTTAAAAAAAAATGTTGGGGGATGGGGGGATGAATATGCCCAGGTGGTTTAGGAGCCAAATCTGAGACAAAGCTTCCAACAAAAATTCTCTAGGTATCTTTTCTGTTCTGCTGTGTACCCCAAGGCTATGAGTGCCCCATGTTGGGAAACATAGGAAATCATTCTAACATTATACAGGGTGGGGCAAAAAAGTTTGCAGTTGTTTATATGGAAAACACTATAACACAGTAATTAATAAGTAATAATACAAGAATAAACTCTTTTGAATACTCACAACTATAAAACTACTTTTGCCTCAATCTCAGCCTGAGAATTTTCATTTTTAATAAATAGCACGTGATGCTGATGCTGTGGACCAGGGAACACACTCTGAGAACACTTTAATTTTATTAAATATCTTATTCTTATGTAAACATATAACCTCTATAGCCTTAGATGCAAATTAAGATTTGCAGATGTCTTAGTTCAGACTGTTATAACAATTTACCATAAACCAGGTGGCTTAAACAACAAAAATGTTCCCATAGTCCGGGAAGTTGAAAAGTTCCAGGTCAGGGTGGTGGCAGATTCAGTGTCTGGGGAGGGGCTGCTTCCTTGTTTGAGGAAGGCTGTCTACTCACTGTACCCCAGCATGGGGGAGGGAGATCATCTATCTCCCTGTTCTCTGTGTATGAGGTCACCAATTCCCTTCATGAGGGCCCCACCCCAATGGCCAACTTACTCCCAAATACATCCCCTAATACATCGCATGGGATTATGACTTCGACAAATAAATTTGGAGAACATAAAACCACACTCCATAGCAATAAGGAATAAAATCAATGGCTTAGAAAAAGTGTCCTAATAATGTGTTGGCTCCCTCCAAACAATCTTTATATTTCTAGATTGTTTGATATAGTTTCCTGTACATTTGTTTTTAGTTCATTTTCTAACTTGTTAGACTTTCCTTATACTTAGGAATAAGTGTTACATGCATGATTAGCTTCCTCATTGCAGAAACTGTTAATGTATGAAGAAAACAACAGATTTGGATGGATTTAACATGTGTACAAGTCTATTAAAATCATGTAAAGTTTTACCAATATCATTGTTTTCGAATCATCACTTGGCACTTTGGGGAAGTTAGGCATTTGTCTGCATTGCTTGCAACTGGTTTGATGGCTAATTAAGTTGTAATAATCAAAACATTTAAGGCTTTTAAGTATTAATGAGCAGCTGAGAGGAGTTACTTATTGTTCCAAAAGCCATTAACTCCAGTGATTGTTAGAAAATCTAGTTTTAACTAGTAAAGGCAAATAAGTAGAAGAAATAAGTGTATGTATGGGGTTTTGAGAGGGTCATCTTTTGTCAACATCACCAACATTTCAAACCTGTAGAGAAGTTTTATAAGCTTATTTGAGCCAAACTGACTATAATTTCTGGAAAGCAAAATCTCACCGGGTTGAGAAAATGGTGGGTTACATGAAACCTACTGGTGATAGATTAGGGAGGCAGGGAAAAGCAAAGCAAAGGAAAACTCCTGGGGTTGAATAAAAATTTCAATAATATACAGGTGGGTACAGGATAGTTAACAGTTAACAATTTAACATGATAATAATGATAATGAGATTTGTGGTCTCTGCTCTGGTGCTTTGTCATGCCTTGAGGGGACAGGAAAAAGGGAAATTACTTTGTTTTTGCAAAGGTATGTTTATCAGGCACATAACCTAGATGCATAAAGACAACAGGCAGGTTTAGTTATTTGATCTTTGTCAGGGAAAATTCTAGCGTAGGACATGAACTGCCATCAACTGCTTATAGTTAAAAAGTTACTTTAGGTCTCTAAGTTTGCAAGGCCACCATGTAGTCCTCCCCTGAGCTTGTCAGGTTAGTATGTGGCCCCCTTTCGTTCACAGTTTTGTTATTGTTAACAAAGTGCTTGAGGGGATTGATAAAAGACTAGAAGTCAGGTCACTGACTCAATCCGTTACTCAGTATTAAATTCTGTTTCTAATTAAGTACAAGTGACCTGCAGGTTAACCTTCTCTTAGCTGTTAACAACCAGCTGGAGAAGCTGAGGGCAATTTTTGCAATTATAATCTGTAAAAAGTAAAAAACTACTAATAATAAGATAAGTAAACTGTCTACCTGATTAACAGGCAACTGATTTGCACACTTGAATACATATCAATAGGGGTCTCCAGTTCAATCTTCCTCACTGACCTCTTCCAACCACCCGTAGGGAGGTAGCATTTAACAGCAACCTTCTGCTCACTTTGCATTCATTTTCAAGAGTCTTGAGGGAATGGGATGTATCTTGAAATAATGGCATAAGACTAAAAGCTTTCAAACCCACATTGAAAGAAAACATGTCCAGAGAAAGACAAAATGCATTTCTAGCGATAAAAAAGAACACTTCTCCATATTTATGGCTGTGGCAGTCAGTGAGGATGCTGAGTAATGTCCACAAGTCAAGGTATTAGTGGAGCGGCTTAAGCTATGACCTTGAATAGATCAAAATGAGTTCACAGTTATTAAATACTCATGGGCAGCGTGCCATTTTCACATCTAAGACTATTTCTCAATCCTCAGCTTTGAAGTGCTGTAGTGTTCAATTATCTCTGATTTGACCATTGAAGAGGTGAGAATAGTGATGCTTATGCATATACTTCCTTGACAGATTTTGAGAAGTGAGGGTTTGAGGTTAGCATAAGAGGATTTTGAGAAATTGAATAAAGGGAATGCTTAAGGCAATGCAAAGAAGCAAACACAGAAGAAGCTATGTATATATGCACATTAACTATTGTGGAGGGAACAAAAGAAAAAATATAACTAGCTTTTCTGGAAACTAAAAACTCTGAAATTGAAGGATGGGGAAGTTAGAACCAATTAGAAATCATTAACTGACTCAGTTTAATATTTGAGGACTGAACTACCACTTTTTCCCCCTTGACTCTTACTACATACTATAAATATGTCATACTAACTCCTAGTTTGCAAGTGGCCTTCAATAGAGAGAAACTATATTGTTTATGTCTAGAATTTTGACACTAAGTCTCAGGGTGACTTAGAACTTACCACTTATCCTTTCTTGTCATTAGCTTCTCTGTCCTTTAAAGGAAAAGGATGAGATTATTTTCAAGGTTCCATCTTGTTCCAGCAGTCCCTGCCTCAATAACCTCCTTTAAGACAGACCAACTCAATTACTGTATTGTGATCATTGAGAGGCTGAAAGGCAGTGGAACAGCAGGTGCAAAATATGACTCCAATCAAAAGGTTATTGGTAAAAAGTGCCGACTACAGAGCTATGTAAAAAATATCTACTTTAACTCCGTAGTTTGATCAGCATTATCATTATCATCAGGATTGAATGTGAAAGGTGACAGTGATCTTCATGGTTCTTTCAGCATCATTTCTATTTTCAGTCAGCCCAGAGTCTCATTATCCTAAACATCCAAAGCTGTCTACTGCTGTATTCCACATGGAGACTGACTTCCAGTGTTAATGTGCCCAGTTCCACACCTACCTTTGACCACAGAGCCAAACTAATGCTGCCTGTGAAGCAATGCTATCTGCATGGTGAGGGCTGCCTGGGAAGACCTTCGGATCTCAGAGATAATCTCTATTGACTTTGTTTCTGTGCTACCTCTCAGAGAAAACCAATTTTTACAGATGACTTTGCAAGTTAATTTCCTAACTTCAAGAAATGGTTGTGTTGTTAATGGTGGCAATTTCAGTTAGCATTACAGAGTACTGCAGAGTCGGTTTACATAGTGGATCAGGCAGATACCCCTGTGTTGTCCTTTAGCTTACAAAGGACCAGTGGCTCTGTCTATATTCCATTCCAGACCTCATTTCCTGTCACAAGAGATTTGAATTACCTAAAACAAATAAAATGGTTAAGATGGGGGTTCTGAAATACGACCCTCTGGGTTTTGAATCTCATCTTTACCTAGGAAGAGCTGTATGACCTTGGATTATGCATGGTGGTAATCTCTCATTTGAATCTTTCATCATTTTCCCATCAGAAAGTGAAGATTATCAGTTTCTAGCTCTTCATATTTGGGGGAAAATGAATTATCTAATGTATAATCAATTGTAAGTACAATGATAAGTGCTATAACCCTGATAATTACTTGTACAATTATTAATTCAGTCAAACAAATAGAAATCTTGGTAAATTTTCAGTTGCAATAAAATATTATACAGGAAGTCTTCTATAGAGTGCATGACATCAATATGATTGTTTCTTTTGGTGAAGCTAGATGACTGACAAAGCATCATCATAATTAACCATAAATAGTTTTTAATGGAAGCCAATTGGGGACCATTTTTTAATTAAGAAGTAATTTAATTTCTCATTAGTGAAAAACTGGTAAATTATCTAATTAAAATATGTCCTAGTCCAAATTAATGAAATATGGAAGAGAAATGCCTTTTAAAGCTTTTATTGAAAATGTTAACTTTTGAATGGAAAGCAAAATGGAATTCTAAGCTGCGTGAGCCAGCTGTGTGAGGCATAAAGAGATTGTTATAAAATACAAAAAAGAAAGCACCACCATTTAAATCCACGTATAAATCCTAAGGAATAATTGCTAAGACAAAACAACAACAGGTCTACATGACAAGACGTTGAAAGCTAAAATGTGCTTAAAGACTATTTAATGACCCTTCAACATGTAGAAACTTTTGAAATATAACTTTGACACAGCACACACACTTATTTCAAAGCTCTTTATACCCTCAGACATTAAATTTGATGTTTATTGGATTATTTACAGCAAACTTCACTAATACACTGGAGTATGCATCTCAAGGGAGATCAAAAAGTTATATCACCCCCAAATTCTCTCCCACTGTTTCCTGGCTAGTAGATTATTGTCTTTTTTCTTTTTCTTTCTTTCTTTCTTTCTTTCTTTCTTTTTTTTGGTGAATAGAATAATCAGCCATGCAAATAATTTCTGAAAACATGCCAATGTAGAACCCACAAAAGTTTAACACATTAGCTTCTTTTGATTTGATGCAAGTTACCATGAAAGAGAAAAATGAGACATCTTTTCAACCAAAGAGTGGAATTCCTATTTAATCTTCTTGCCATTGTGGATTGAGCTTGAAGTAGGTGAAATATGAAGAACTATGTTTTCTCAATTCTCTGGCTCCCAGGGGCCAAGGGTTTATGTCAGACTTGCCTGCTAATTCATTGAACTCACATTCTTCTCGGAAAAAGACTGCTTTCAGAATCTTGTAGTCCAATCATTTACTTTATATTTAGTAACCTGGGGGAAAGAGTGAGTGATAGCATAAAGCTAAAAAATTAAGGGCAGGATAGAAAGTACAGCAACCCCCTGAGGGAAGTGGAAATGAATAGTCTATTCATCAAATCTGACAATATGTATGAGTCTTACGAGAAGATAAAAATGTGAAATCATTTCAGGTGCTTTAAGGGACTTAGATTATTTTACCTGGACCTACCCAATAACTTCAGCAATTAAATGCAATTGCTTTATCCTGCTTGGTTCAGATGTGGTTGCAGACAAAATCCCCAAGTTTTTTTGAATGAAAGTGCTTATGCAAGCTCTATCTTAAAATAAAAATGGTGACTTGTGCAACTTTGCTTAATACCATAGCTCATCAAACTTCGTTTGTCTGGCTTTCCCTCAGAGTCTAGCCAGATTTTAGAGGATGAAGGCTCCTATCCCCAGATCCCTGAGGTCAAGTCAGTCCCTGAGCCAAATGCTGGTGGATTTCTGTTTGTTGTTTGTTGTGTGGGAATGTGACATACTTTGTTCCATCAAATATTTTTTTTGCCTCAGTGTTTTCTTGTTTCTATAGCTTATCTGTTGTGGAATTTCTGTCCATTATTTTCTCTTAAGTCAAGTTCAACTCAGAATAATAAAAATTGGTCTATTTCTCCTTTTGTGTAAAACTTGCATTAAGAGGTAAATAATTTATCAAACTGTATCCAAGGGAGTTGTTTTCTTTCCTATGCTCTCTCTGAGGTTCAAACAACTGGGATGGGTTGTAAAAAAGGATCAAACATAGTACATATACAAGGCTGTAAGGCTTCTTGTTGTCAAGGTAGTTGCTATGGGGTTTAAAAAATAGTAAAAGAGAGGAATAATGACCTTCCTACTATTAGAGACAAAAAGAAAGAGTGTGTGTGTGTGAAAGAGAAAGATGGAAAAAACATTTCACACAGAGCCAAAAGGATTTGTGCTATGATTGAAGCCCCTGGTAAGCATCAAAGCTGACCTTTGTAAAGGCACTTTTCTCCATCCTATTGTGCTCTAGTTTTGATTTGCTTCTCTCCATTTTCCCAAGGAGAGAAGCCTCTCTGTTTGAGGACTCTTGAAGAGAAACTGAAAGACTGCCATTATTCTTACTTGGAAGATTAGTTTTAAATGAAGTCCTCTAGAAACCTTGTCCCTGCTTTCTGCTCAGACTTCTGAGCTAACTAACTGCTTCAGAAGACTTTCAGTTCTGAGAACATTAGCTTAGCTGTAATACAATAGTTGGCTTGAAAATGCACCCAAGCACAATTAAGGGTTACAGCAATTACGGAGAAGTTTCTTCTGTGAACAGGGAATCACTAGAGATTTCACATAACCTGGAATACACAGAAGATGGTCTTTTGTAGCCCACCAGTAGATACACATACATAATCAATTTCACCGAAGTTTTCTGGTTATCCTGAACTTTACTTTTCTTATCTTTGCCCCCAAGATAACCTGACAAAGTTTAAACTGCCTCAAAGTCTATGCTTTTATGATATTTCCTTTTTATTCTTGCCAGTCCTTCCTATTCGTATTTGATTATCTTTGATGATAAAGGGCTGTAGCTAATTATCCATACTTTAAATTTGTACTGAAAACTTAAGGGAGAAATCTACTAAGGGAGTGGTAGAGAAACGGAGAATGAGGAAAAAGGAACAGGTGATTGTTTTCACAAGCTCCTTTCCAATAGAAATTGGCTCCCTGAAAATCCAATGAAGACGGTGCTTCTCAAACGTGAACCTGAATTAAAATCATCTGGAGGGCTTGTTACAAAAACAGAATGCTGAGCCTCACCCTCAGGTTTCCTCATTTTTTCAGTCAGGCAAAGGCTTCAAGAAGTGCTTTTGTTCCAAGGTCCTAGGAGGTTCTGGTAGTAATGTTCTAAAAAAAAATGTTTTGAGATATAAGGGGGTAGAGAAGCACCAGCTTTGAATTCTACCTGAAGATGCTCTACTCCAAGTAACTTTTCCTCCCTTGGGAAATGAACAGGTTGAATGGTGCCTGAAACTTTTGTCATGTGAGTAAAGTTTCTTTCCTTGGTAAACTGGTAACTCTGCCACAAGTCTGAATTTATCTACTAGCTCCCTTCTGGATAGTTCCAAGGATATGTTGTTGTTGCTGTTTGAGATTTTCAGCTCTATATTGTCCAGATATCGCTTCAAATTTTACCTGATCTCTATTTAAATTTTTCTTAAGTTTTATTGAGAAATAATATATCACCATATAAGTTGAAGATATATATCATGATGGTTTAATTTACATATATTGTGAAATGATTCCCATATGTTTAGTTAATGTTCATCAAATTTCATATAGAAAAAATAAAAAGCAAAGAAGAAATATCCTTGTGATGAAAACTCTTAGTATCTACACTCAACAACTTTCTTAGATATCCTTCATCAGTGTTAGGTATTATTATTACATTTTACATTATATTTCTTGTACTTATTTACCTTCTACTTGGAAGTTTGTACTTTTTAACCACCTTCCACCAATTCCCTCTTCCTCCAACTTGTATCGCAGGTAACTACATATTTGATTTCTTTTTCTGTGACTTAGGTGTATCTTTTTAAATTTTTTTACTGCTGTTGTGATTTGTTGCAGATTCCAAATCTAAGTAAGATCACGTAGTATTTGTTTTTTCTGTCTGATTTATTTATTTTAGCATAATGGCTTCAAGGTCTATCCATGTTGGAAATAGTAGAAGTTCCTTGTTTCTTTTATTATTATTTTTATTTTTAAGATTTTATTATTTTCAGAGAGAGGGCAGGGAGGGAGGAAGAAAGGGAGAAAGGGTTCAATGTATGGTTGCCTTTCACCTGCCTCCAGCTATGGACCAGGCTGGTGACCTGGCTTGGTGACCTGGTTTGCATCCTGGTTATGTGCCCTGACTGGGAATCAAACCAGTGACCTTTGGGTTCGCAGGCAGGCTGGCGCCATTCCACTGAGCCATACCAGCCAGGGTTCTTTCTTTTCTTTCTTTCTTTCTTCTTTTTCTTTTTTAATGGCTGAATAGCATTTCATTGTCTATATATCTTTTCTGTACATATACAACTTCCCACTGGTTCCAATTGCTTCTTCTGGAGCTAGCTGGTCTCAATTAGGCTTGAATGAATTTAACAAAGAATGTTTGAGACAATATGTACAAGTAACAATTTAGCTATTTGCAAGTGAAAACCTGTTTGACTAAACTAATGGTAACTCATAAATAAAAAGAAGGTAAAATATCCCTAAGACTTTAATCTTGCTTTTAGCTCTACTGTAACTTCAAACTTGGGTAATTTACTTTTAAAATGTTTAAATGTATTTATTTTCTTATCAGGGTGTTTACTATTTACTAAACATGAGTTACCAACCCCAACTTCTCAGAGGTTGTACCAAAGTTTTTTGTTTGTTTCTTTTCCTCACCTGTGGGAACAAAGCTACCTATGAAGTCTTCCCCAGTTTCTGGTATAAAATAGGAGCCTCAGTCTCATTCTCTCAGGTAGAACTTGCATCCCTTGTTACTAAAGAGCTTTCCCAGAGAAGCCATTTTATCATTAGGATTAGGATAGCCTGCTGCCAGCTTCAATAGTATTGATGATCCCTGGGCACCAGTTTCTGAAAATAATATTAATAAGACATAAACAGTATTTACAAATAGAAGAAATAGAAAATGCTCTGATACAGTAACAATTTTCTATTAGCATATCGCGTGGTCTTGACCTTATTGCGTTGCAGTGATAAATATGTGTGCTGATTTGTTTTCACTTAAGCTTGTTATATAATAATTCCAATGTTTACGCACATAGTTATAACCATTTTGGTTAAACCAACTGTATTAGTCTGCTCAAATTGCCATAAAAAAATACCACAGCCTATGTGGCTTAAACAACAGAAATTTATTTTCTCACCAGTTTGGAGACTAGAAGTTTATGCTCAAGGTGCCGGCAAGGATAGTATTTCTGGTGTGGTCTCTTTTCCTGGCCTGCAGAAAGCTGCTGCCGTGTTAGGTTCTCACATGGCTTTTACACTGTGCACACACAAAAATACCGTGTGTGCAGTCTCTCCTTCCTTTCTTATAAGGACACCATTTCTATTGTATTAGGACCCAACCCTTATGATAACTGTTTACCTTAATTACCACCCTAAAGGCCATATCTCTACATACAAGTCACTTTGGGATTTAGGGTTTCAACATATGGATTTTGTAGGGGATACAATTCGGTCCCTGATACTATCTTAAAAGGAGTATGGGCTTAAGATAGAAGATTTTTAAGATTCTGAGAAAAGTGTAAAGAAACAAATTAAAACAGCTGCTGTGGATATCTTATTCTGTGTTCCTCCAGGATTTTTAAGTATATTTACTTTTTTATGATTGAGATTATGTTGCCTACAGTTTTACAATGATATGTATCCTTAATATTACACATTTATATTTTTAAAAATAGTTGCTGTTATACATGATATTATACTGAACATCATTTGTACCTCTAACTTTAGATAGATTATAATAAATAAAATTATTTGGTTAAAATTATGAAAACACAGTTTTGCTTACACTAATAGCATATAAAAATATGTCATACTGCAACCTTGCCATCATGTAGTGTCATTAAAACAAGAAAACAACAAAAAACCTTAACATCATTGTGATTACATTAACTGTCACAAAGGTATTTATTTTCTCTTTTCTTGGGTCCTTTTGTTTGTTTTTGTTTCCTTCACTCAACCTGATTTTCCCCCCAAATTAATAACCTGTCTAAGGCATTTAGCCTGAGTGTCCTTTTTATTGAATCTCTATTTACTAATTTTAAAATCTATTCCCCTGTCAGTGTCTTATTAACTCTATAGAGCAGTACTTAAAAAGAAAAAATATTCAGGGCAGATATATTCCTTCTCATCTTCAACCCCAGCATTTATAATGAACACAGGCAGACAGACACACCTGATAGACTTCTCATCAGGACTTGGTTGGAGCCACTATGTAATTTCCTGTTCCTGTGGTGCCATTTACTCTTGTTGGACATTTACTTTTTTTTTTTTTTTTCGGTGCCTCCTCCTTGCATTTTTATCAACATAATTAACATCATGATTTGGTTGACCATGATTTAACGTAAACGTTGCTCCTTGAACATTTATGAAAAGCAATCTGTTTTCTTGATCAAAATTTGAAGGGCAACCTGATTTTTCAAAACTCTTAAAATCCATTTTCTAGTGGGTAGTAATCTATTTTCCTATAAATGTTTTAGAAGAGACGCTTTCTTAAAAATCATACATACAAATAAAAGAATAAAAATAACACATTAAATATCAAATGACATGCAAATTTATTTCTTTTCACTAGACTATAAACTTCTAAAAGGTAGAGCCTTTCTTTTTGCCATCTCTCTATATCCTGTGCCTAGTAGATACCTGGCTTCTAAAAATCAATCAGTAAATGAAGAAAATAACAAATATGTATTGTTAAATCATTAGTGAGTTTATAAATTTAAAATTTAATTATTTATTGATCTCATACAATTCATAATATTTAAGAGATGAATATATATATATATAATTACATAAATTATTGAAGTTAAAATGGATTTGTGAAAAACTTAACATTTGGTTAAATAAATGCATCTGATGTTTAGTTTTAAAAATTTTCTCAAACTTCTAGATTATTATGTGTGGTTCTGAAATTACAAGAATTCTAGAGAGTAAAATTTCATGAATTAAGAAAGTAGATTATATTTAGCCATATGTGATTTTTGTTTTTACTCTGAAAGAATACAAAATATATTGAGTTGTTACAAATGTAATACTTTTGCAATAATCATTATTAAAAAGCGGAAAGGAGAAATTGTGCTGTTGTCTATGTATGAAATTCCCAAGGGATGTTTGTAAGTTAATGATACACTTAAGGGCCTTATATATGATTTGTGTAAACTGTAACTGTTGAATTTGCATAATTTGTAAATACAGCTATAACCTCTTTTGCCTATTTTTTTTGTTCTACACAAGGTTAAAATTACTTCAAAATTTGCCATTCTCAAAGTTTTCCTGTTAAGGGTTTTGCCTCCACAGATCAACTCTCTGATGGATATTGTAAAGACTTGGAAAATACTAAATTAAAAGAAAGGGCCAGTGAGCTATGAGCAGCTGTTGGAAATCTCTGATTTATAATTAATAAAAGAAAGATTATTTACTCCTCTATCAATACATGCACCAAATCTTCTGTTTTTATTGATTTTAAATTTTATTTATAATCATTCTTACTGCTTCCTCTCAGTATCTCTCAAAGTTTAGTGGCCACATGATTGCCCTGGGGACCCCATGTACCGCAGATTCTGAACTCAGTAGGTCAGTGATGGGGCCGAGATTGTGCAGCTCTCACCAGCACCCAGTGACGCTGACCATGCTGACAGAGGACCCATGCCCAGCGTAGTGAATCTGAGCCTCAGGGAATGGTATATCACATCTCAAGGACTTTTTAAATAATTTTATTTTAAATCAATACTTGCTTTGACAAGATACTTTAAAATCTACTTAGGTGGATTTTATCTTAAAATTCCAACCAGTTGCTACATTTCATCTATCACTTAAGGTGAAGGTTAATACAACGTATATCTTAAAGATGTGTGTATTTCTAAAGTTGAGGCTAGACAATATATAAATGTTAACCATTTAGCAGCATTTAAGCATAATGCTTTTAAAAGGAATAAGTAATAGCATTATTTTCCTCTCCACAATGAGGCATGAATATGTGTGTACATGTTGTCTGTACATATGTATCTGCATGTGTATGTATGGATATAAATAGGTAAATTGATATACACACATATTTACATATATGTTGTATACAATATATAAATAATTTGGGAGAGATTCAATTATAATTCACTGAAGAATTAAGATATTTCAGTTCTATAAATTGCTTATCTAACTCTAAAATGCTTAATTTACATGGATTGAAATTTAACTCCAGGGTTGAAGCTTTTGGAAAGTTGAACTTAATTCTGTTTAATTCAAGATATTTTTTAATTGCTTGGTGCTGGTCAAATAATTTAATTTGAACTCATTAAAATCAAGGACCCTTGTATTGGGGAGAGCTGAGTGTTTAGGTTGTTAGAAAAAGGAACCAAAATTAACCATAATTTGATAATTCAGCTAAATTGTTTTCAAATATCCACATATTCAAACACTTGACATTTATGGAGACATTAATAACACTGAATCTTCTGGCCAAAGGGATACAGCAAAAGGTAGAAGGAGGAGAGAAACTGTCAATTAACAGGGATTTTGGAGGTATGTATTTTGTTGACTAACAACTATTTCTTCTGTTTATCAGTATGGAAAAGAGAATCATGATATATTAAATTTTTAAGTATCAATAATTCTACCTTTTAGTACACTATATTCACTTTGTCTTTTCTCTGTCTTTTCTTTGTGCATATTTATAGGTATAACAATTTTATATACTTTAAAGTTAATATATAGTATATGCTATATTTACATTGTTTACCTTTGCATGATCCCCACATTATTAAATTTTTAATGAAACTATAAATATGTAAACTTGGAATCAACATTGTGTATTCTGCACTATGGATTTCACTCTATATGTAGAATAAAAATAAACTAGTCAATTATCTACTTCTAGAGATTTACATTCAGATTTTTATTCTGATTAGTACTATAGTGAATATTATTCAACATCTTTTTGCAAATGCCTTTAAACTGCTTCATTTTTTGTTTGTTTTGCATGTTGCAGGGTTTTTCACATGTTTATTTTTACTTGAGTATAGTTAATATATACTAATTTCAGGTCTACAATATAGTGATTCAACTTTTATATACCTTATACTATGATAAACACACTAAGTCTAGTAGTCATCTGTCACTGTTTAAACTTACCAAAAAATATTGACCACATTTCTCTTTTTCACCCATTGTCCCCCCCACCTACCCTCTGGCACCCATCAATTTGATCTCTTGAATCTGAGACTGTTTTTGTTTTGCTTTGTTTGTTCATTTGTTTTGTTTTAAAATAAATCCTGACCAAAAGAAGAAATGATTGAAAGAATATAAACATTCTTAAGGCTTGATATGTATTTCTAAGTTTTTCTCTTTGCAAAGATTTTACCTAATGGCCTTCTCACTACCGGTAAACAATATCCTTTCCAAGACAGCTTAGTAATATTGTAGTAATTTTTTGTAGATGTATTACCTGAAATGATAAGACACAATTATATTAACTTGTATTTCTTTGATTATTTTTAAATTAAATATTTTCCTCAGAGGTGTATGGTTTACCTGTTTTTCTTGAATTAAGTTTTTTTTTTTTTAAATCATTTTTAAATGAGCTATGTAAGCCTTGTCTGGTGGCACAGTGGATAAAGTGCCGGCTTGCAAACCCAAAGGTCACTGGTTCGATTCCTTAGCCAGGGCACATAACCAGGTTGCAAGCCAGGTCTCCAGCCAGGTCTGTAGCTGGAGGCAGGTAAAAGGCAAACATACACTGATGTATCTTTTCCTCTCTGCCTCTCTCCCTTCCCCCCTCTCTAAAAAATAATAAATAAAATATTTTAAAAATAAAAAATAAATAAAATGGGCTATGTAAATTTGAATATTTATATTTTATTATTTTGTATGAACTTGTTATAAACTAAGACTGCTATATTTTTATACAGACTGCATTTCTTTTTAATCATTTTCCTTTTTTAAACAATTCATGGTGTGGGTTGTCGTATTTTAAAACTATATGAAGTAAACTCTAAATCTTCTCCACTATAATTAGTTTCCTCTGAAAGTCCTCTTTCAAAAACAAGAAATTAAAATATCCAATACTAGGAATGATCCAAGTGCAACCATTGCACTTTGAACTAAGGGATAGATATTAACCTATCATCTCCTCTATTTTCTTCTATCAATCTTCTTCTGGTTATAAGAGGACAGCAGAGTTTGGCTATCTTGTATTTTAAAAAACTACAAATTGGCTTTGTATTGGATAGTATCTTGGAGGAAATCCTATCAGCTTTTAAAAAATGGAATCAAATTCCTGGCTTCTAAATTTCTAACTTCTTAAATTCAGACCCCTAGAATATTTAACACACTGTCAAAATATTTGATTTCATAGTTATTTGCTTTAACTCCCACCTAAAAAAATTAAAATAATGGAGTAGCTAGGAGACAAAAGAAAGCACAGAAGAAGATCATTGGTCTAGCATTAGATCTGTTTCAAGTTACTTTCTGTAAGGATAGAAATTACAGTTATTTCACATTAGTACTTCAAGGGGTGGAATTAAAGGAAATTGAATATCTCAACATGTTTTATACCAACAATAACATGCTGTAATCAACAGTAACCAACAATGGTCACTGACCTTTTTGTGTAGTCAATTTGGTCACAGCTATTGGATTAAAAGAGATTCTATTTAGGAGGGAGATGGGGAGAAGGAGAGGGAGGGAGGAAGAGGCTGGTGGTTTGGCTCCATTATCATTTGAAAATCCTGGAAGCAATGTCAACAGGGATATTTTTGAAAGGTAAATGAAGAAAGTTGCATTCTGAAGCCAATTTACTTACACATTCCAATAAATTGTCCTGATAGTTTTAAAAGGAGTCCTAAAGTGTATATCCTAGACCCTGGCTGGTGGCACAGTGGATAAAGTGCTAGCCTGTAAACCCAAAGGTCACTGGTTCAATTCCCAGCCGGGCACATAACCAGATTGCAAGCCAGGTCTCCAGCCAAGTCCTTAGCTGGAGGCAGGTGAAAGGCATGCATTGATGTCTCTCTTTCTCTCTGCCTCTATCCCTTCCCCTATCTCTAAAAATAATAAATAAAATCTTTAAAAAACTGTATATCCTAAATATGATATTATGTGTTGGTAAATAGATATTTTAAGAGATATAAGAACATTTCTTAATCATCCAGATATTAATCCATTCCTTAAAGTATTTCTTAAATTGTTTTAGTCATCAAGGTATAATTCATGCATTCCCAAATCTATAATATTTATTAAATTGCTTAAAGAAGTAATTTGCTCACCTGGAAAGGCGAGTGCCTTGTTAAGTCTCCATTATCCATGCTAGAGGAAAGCAATCTGTCTAGGGACTTTGTTCACTGCTGTAGAAATCTTAGAGGTCAAAAATGAAAGAGCCTGGGGATAATTTCCAGAAAATGGCATTCTCAGGAAGACTCTAGGGATTTGCTTTATGAAGTCACTTATGAAAAAGAATAAGAAGTGAAGAAATTCTGTATAAATTTTCTCTGACCATTTAGGTAACTATATGGTTCTAAGAGTTCAGAGTGTGCTGTAGGGGCTGTAACTAGTAGCTGTGTACAGCGTGGAGTGACAACTTCTTTGGAAAAGTATCAGTTAATGAACCTATTTTGGGCTTGCACAGTCTAAGATATTAGGATTATAAAGTGAGTGAGATGGACAAGATCCCTGATTCATGGTGCTGAAACTGTATGCTGAGGCTGAAAAAATAATCAAGAAATACTTATTCAGAGGTAAGTGCTATGAGGAAAAAATAGGTTGATTTTATACAGGGTGATTGCAGTGAAGGGACAACTTTAGTCTGTGTGTCAGGGAAACTACCATTTGTGTAGTCTGTTCAGTTGAGATTTTTTCATGAGAGGTTATTTGGAGGGTAATTTGATGCTATTTTCTTTAAAAAAAACAAAAAACAAAAAACAATTGTTACCTTGACTCTTGTGGGGAAATGGTTGGGTAGGGTGAGAGTGAAAAACAGAAAGGCAGTTACTAGGCTGTTGCAGTAGTTCAAAGAAAACAGCTAGGTTAAAGAAGAAATCAGATACTGTTCTGGGCCTAATAAGCCATCTTGATCCACATAATCTAGATTCCATCAGGATATAGACTGGCAGGCATTCAGATGACAGCTAGTAGGTTCACATGGGTGCAGATGGGAGAGTGTAACAAGTTACGAGGTTTGTGGAGAACAGAAATTAAAGAGGAGAAATTAAAAAAAAAAAGAAAACTGTATTATCTTGGGGTGTGATTCTGAACCTTGAGTAGACTTTGGAATCATCTGACACATTTTATAAAGCACTGGCTAACTCCACCACCACCAACACACCACAAATACACCTACAACTCAAGATTCTGATATTTTCGGTGTGGATTATGGTGAAGATAGTAAGTTTTTCAAAAGCTACCCAGATGATGCTAATTCACAGCTTCCTCTGAGAACCATTGGTCTGGGCAGAACTCAAAATAGTTAATGACATACAGGGGAGGTAAGGAAGGAAAGCAAGTTAAGTTGCTGGTTGATCTGGGTAAGTACTTAAATTTTTCCAGGACAGCCTCTGGATGTCTAATTCTTATCAGGAAAACTGCTTCCTTACCACACCGGATCTCCAGGCTCAAGAAAATATTTGAAGTTTCTTACAAAAGATTTCTCCACTTTAGGAATTTTATATTTATGTAAATAACACCTTTAAATTCTCTTCTGCCCTTTTAAAATTTCCCATGCACTTCAAAAATGCATTTGTAACTACAGCACAAAAACTAAACTTCTTACATAAATACATTTATGGATGCCATTAAACATAAATTTAGTATTGATTTGTAAATACATGGGTCAAGACTGGTACTAAGGTAAAAATAAATCCTACTTCTCTATTACACATGAAATACCAGCTCATTTCATTTTCACTGAGCTTAATGTATATTGAGGAAAAGTCTAATCTGTAATTTATTTTTTAAATTATGAAGCCCGTTTTAATCAGTTACAGAGATTACTATTTATTGTAGAATTTGAAATGTTGGAAGAAAGATAGCTCTGTCTTAAATATAAAATTTAATTGAAAACAATTTAAATCATATGCAAAAAATTGCTTTTCAAGTGAAAAAGCCTGTAATGCTTAATATTAAAATAGTGCATTCCCATTTCAAGGTTATGTAATTACTCTGTTTAGATCTTTGTGAGAAAATATTAAAACATTTTCTCCTTAATTTGTGTTTGCTTTGGAAAGAAACTTTGAATAGAGGTCAGTAATATATTTTCCTCTTCTGGATAATCTTTTTAGGAGAAATTATCAATGAAAATACTTTGGAGTAGGACAGGAGCAAAGACAGGGTACCCTCAGTTTGACTTTTATTCCAGGTCATTTGTTAGTGTTTGAAGCAACCTTTCATTAGCACATCAATCATTCATAACCCCTCATTCCTAGAAATATTCTATATAACTTTCTGCTCTTGTTAAACTTTTCATTTACTAAACATTTATTCTGCTATTCACTATACTAGACTCCACTATTTAGAAAAGCTCTTAAGAGGTAAATTTGCAGTAAATAAATGAGTTTAAGCCCTGGCTGGTGGCTCAGTGGGTAGGTGCCCATCTGCAAGCTCAAAGGTCACTGGTTCCATTGCAAGCCAGTTCTCCAGCCAGGTTCTTGAGGGGGCAAAGGGGGGCAACAGGTAAAAGGCAACCCATACATTGATATCTCTGCTTCCTCTCTGCCTCTCTCCCTTCCCCTCTCTCTAAAAATAAAACCTTTAAATAAATGAGTTTATATGCATCTATTAATATTTTAAGACTGTTAATTCAGTTGTATTTCCTACAGATAACTTTATCTCTGAAATTTTTTGATGTTAAAAACTCAATTAGATATAGGCAATAATTTCCTCTATCAAGATAAGTTATAAAGAAATAAATTCAAAGACAAGTATGTATATATATGGATATATGTGTGATTTCTTTTTCAGCTACAGTCGACATACGTTATTTAATCAGTTTTAGATATACACCCCAGTGAGTAGACATTATATAACTTACTAAATAATCATATTGATAAATCTTAGACCCATCTGACAGTGTACGTAGTTATTAGAATATTGTCGACTATATTCTTATGGTGTATTTTACATCCCCATGACTGTTCTATAACAATTTGTATTTCTGAATCCCTTCACCTTTTTCAGCCATCCTCTCAATCCCCCACCCATTTGGCAACCTTCAAAATGTTCTCTGTATCTCTTGAGTCTACTTCTGTTCTGCTTGTTTGTTTTAGTTTTTTAGATTCAACTGTTGATAGATATATATTTTAATGTTCATATTTAAACATTTTTTTCTTCATAAAGAACATCCTTTAACAATTTATCTAATAACAGTTTTATGGTGATGACGTCTTCCACTTTTTCTTGCCTGGAAAGCTCTTTATCTGCACTTTGATTCTAAAAAATAGCTTTTCTAGGTACAGTAATCTTGGTTGTAGGTCCTTGGTTTTCACTCCTTAGAGTATTCCTTGCTAATCCTTCCTGGTCTGCAAAGTTTCTGCTGAGAAATCAGCTGACAGTTTTATGGAAGCTCCACTATAGGTAATTAACTGTTTTTCTTTTGCTGATTTTAAGATTTCTCTTTGTTTTTTACCTTTTTATTTTAATTATGATATGTGTTTGTGTGGGCCTCTTTGAATTCATCTTGTCTGGGACCTGTGTTCTTCCTGGACTTGTATATCTATTTTCTTCACCAAATTAGGGAAATTTTTATCAATATATTTTCAAATAAATGTTCAATTCTTGCTCTCTTTCTGGCACCCCAGTTATGCAAATATTGGTATAGTTGAAGTTTTTAGAGACTCCTTAAGGTCTTCTATGTTCTTGAAGGGGTGAGGGCATTCTATTTATTTTTGCTGTTCTGATCGGGGTTTTTTTGCTTCCTTATGTTCCAAATTGCTGATTTTATTCTTTGCTTCATCTACTCTACTGTTGATTCCCCATAAATCATTCTTCATTTCAGCTAATGTATCCTTTCTTTTTTCTGACTGTTCTTTTTTCATGCTGTTGATATTCTAAGTTCATTGAGCATCTTTATAGTGTTTTGAACTCTGCATCTAGTATATTGCTTGTCTTCATGTTATTTAGTTCTTTTTCTGGAATTGTGTTATCTTCTTCAATTTGCGACAATTTCTTGGTCTCCTCATGTTGACAGCCTCCATCTGTTTGTTTGTGTACATTAGGTTTAGATGTTATATCTCTCAGTCTTTATAGAATGGCCTAGTATAATTGGTGGTCTGTAGGGTCCAGTGGCACAGCCTCCCCAATCTTCCAAGCTGGGCAGCCAAGGTCCAGTTCCCAGGTGGGCTATATATACCCCATATTGTACTTTAGCCTTGGTTGCTGTTGGCACATTAATGGTAGGGATTTATCTCCAAGTCAGTTTGTTGTAAGGACGGACTGCAACTACTGAACACGAACTTTCCAACACCATGTAGTATCAGCTGTGCAGGGGTACACCTCAAAGAGCAGGATTCCTTCAGCAGGGCTCAGGTGCCTGCTGAGTCCACCCATTGAGTATGTTGATTGCGGAGGTAGTTGGGTGGTCTAAAGCACTCTACTAGATTTGCTAGCTTTGAGGTCTTTCAGGAGATAGAGGCCAAGCTCATCCGCCACTTATGTTCTGCCCAGGACCACTCAACATGAGCTACAAAGTGATCTACAGATACCTGCTACTTCTTCTGGGCTCAGAGGTGCCCATGTGAGACCAAGCTATAAATGAAGAGTGGCTGCTGCTAGTGACAGATCTGGGGTCACTTAGGGATAGGTACAGGGCATGCCGAGGCAAGATGTTGTTTGTGTGAGAGATTTTAGGAAAATCTGAAATTGAGACAAGACAGGTTGTTCGTATAGAAAAGCCATTGGAAACAACTTAGTGGGCCTGTATTTGGGTGAAGTGGGGCCTCAGGGAATTTCCAGGTTCAGAAAAATAGTGTGAGCCATGTTGATGGAGTGTCAGATATGGTCCCCATCAGTGGGCTTTGTGGTGTGGGGGGAGCTTCATCAAATGAATAATGATTCTGACAGCACCTCTGTCTAGGAGAAGGCTGTCCTCCCCACAACCCAGCTCTCATCACAATGACTCAGGTGCCCTTTTACTTGATGCCCCCATACTGGAGCTGAGAGAGAGCAAGTCTGAGTAAATCTATGTGCAGGCCCTTTAAGAAAAACTAACTTAATTTTCCTCAGCCTCAATCCCTGCTGATTCTTACCACCAGAAGTTTTGGGCGCTTCTCTTCCTGGTTCTGGAAAACTGGGCTTGGAGGTCTGGTGTGGGGCTGGGACCCCTCACTCCTCAGAGGGGACCACTGTAGCAAAGGTATCATCTGCCACACATGAATGTGGGAGCAGCTTGTTCTGCATCTCAGTCCCTCCTACCAAATTCAAGGTGGCTCCTACTTCTACTTCCTGGTTTTAGGCTTCTATTCAGCCAGATTTGAGGTGGCTTTGACGAATTGTTGTTCTGTAGTTTATTTGTATTTTTGACATGTTGTGGGAGGGGGCGAGTACTGAATTTACCAATACTGCCAACTTGACGAGAAGTTCAAGACAAGTATTTTGAATTAATTTTCTGTCTTTTTATTTGTTAACTCTTTCCTACAATAGATCATCTACCCCTTTAAAAGCAAAGGCAAAAAATAAAGTATTCCTACCTTTAACAAGAAAGATTACAAAGAAAATGTTATTGCTATACTGCTACTTAAATTCTTATATATTTGAGTAATGGTTGAACATCTTATTATTACTAAAATATAATTATTGATACAAAGAAGTGTATAGTGCACAATTTTTCTCATGGAATTCATCTAAAATTTTTGAAAACACTGCCTAAACACCTAATCATTTTTAGCTCTATAAATCACTTTGTATTATATTGCAGTAATTAAGACAAGTTTTCTAATCTTTCATAATACTGATATTCCTTACATTTTCTATAAAAGAAAAATAAACAAATTTGTAAAATTTTCATTTGTATAGTTATCATCATACAACATAATTTAAATTACAACATAATTTAACAATTTTATGTTTGATATACTCATAGATACATTGCTTTATTCAAATGATTAAAACCAAATAGTAAAATATGCTAGGTTTTCTTTCTGTCTGTCTTCTTTACAAGTGTAACTACAATAATAAAATGCTTACTGACGCTTGTAGGACTGAAATAGACCAGAAATGTATTAGCTCTTTCTCAGAATCAGTAAAAAAACAATTGACTTCATCATCCCCTCACTGAGTCCTCAGTAGCTATTGACTTGTTAAATTGGTCTGGTAGTTTACCAACACTTAGCCTTCATTGAGTTACTAGTTCAAGTTCATGATTGCTACAGAGTAGCTTCATTTCATATCTTTATGGTAATAAAAAGTATAACCTAACTGACATTCTGGTTTAACCTGTGATACATTTCTCTGGCTTCTAGGCATTATTATCATTAATGCCCCTTCAATCCTCAATGCATAAAACTATACCTCATACAAAGTTTATAACTTTGAATCTCAGTTAAAGTCAACCTTTTCCCTAATGTATTAGCCAAAGTTTCATCTGCCATGGATCTGACTCAATTCCAATCTCCATAGCATCCCCTTCACCCTTCCATTTTCACCTCACTGAGCCAAGTTAAAGTTGCCCTATTTAAACACCAATGAAATATGAACCTCACAAACCAAGATCCTCATTTTGCTGAATGCTGTTATTCAAGTTTGGGTTTCATAGAAGCACCCCTATAGTTAGACGTAATTATAAACAAACCTAGTTATTTACGTCTTCTATACTCATTAATAGTGTCATTTCTTTATGTGTCAAGACAGGCATCCAACATGTTGGGTAATAACCTGAATTTGCATTTTTTTCTCTCTCTGGAGTTTATTAAATTAATCTGTTTATATTAATGAAGAAAGCCAATGAAGGACAGCAGGATTCCCTTTATTAATAATTACACACTTAATATATTAGAAAATCTTGTTAAAACTTTGAAGCACTTAGTTTCTCCTATCAAGCATACATTGAAGTCAAGGTTTTCATATTAATTTCAATGATTTTCCAGCTGTATATAAGATTAATTTTTTTCCCTCTGGAACATTTGGAAAGCTTATGATAGGTCCAGTTGTATATTTTTATATAGGATAACATTAGCTCTTCTCTAAACTTGTTTTATAAAAGTATTTTCATTCCATTCTCAGATTGACTTCAGATTTAGGCAATAAAATTAAGCCTATAGATTTTAATATAAGGGTTTGAACATTCACTTCTGTGCTGGAATTATTTATTTTTCAAAGAATACAGCAGCCCCTTAGCAGTTCTAAGCCACTATTTCTAGGAGATAATGAATTGTTGGATCAAAGCAAAGGTGATTTCAGCAGTTTTGTTCCATTCTCAGAAGTCAGGGCCTTGAACAGCCAGGATGTTTTCTTCTATTTGGGGCTCTACCGCCCAAGGCCACCTTCCTCGAAAAAGGCCAGAGTGCTTCTAGCATGCAAACGTGGCATATACACTCTGTTCATGATAAAAAATGAAACTGTCCCACAGTCCTTGTGAACTTGTGACAGTGGTACCATATAAACCAAGTTATAATCCAGAATAACAGAAGAATATCAAAAGGATAATGCCTGGGGTGAGGTAGATGGTACCAGAGGCTTCCCTTTAACATTGGTCATGTGTAGGGTGTTGGGCTGTGTTCAGATTTGGCCACATTAGTGATAAGTATTTGTTCAGAGGAGGAATTTCCATGTATTTCAGTATCATCCATCTGTGTCCTATAATAGAGAAGCACATAAATAAGAAAATAATTTTTAAAGAGGTTTTGGGGAAAAATAATTTCTCCCAACAATAACAACAATAAAACTGAATGCTTATAGTCATTGATTTGGGACCTTCAAGTATATGATTTTTAATTATCATAAAAACTCTACATGGTGTTATTATTTTTAAAAGAAGAATTAAGATCTGTTGATGTTACATAATTTGTCTCAGGTTACATAACTAAAGCTTTATCAGTAATTTGAGAACAGGCATTGCCTAGCTATTTCAGCATATAAAATGTAAAACAAATACTTGAAGGTATTGACTATAGACTACCTATGGTATAATCATTTTGACTTATAAACTGGACTGTGCATCCCTTTATGTTATCGGTGATTAAGAATTTGTACTTCAAAGGAAATTGCCACTTCTAAGTAATAAAAATAATAGTAATTGTTCAGTCATTAATCCAGATAGTTACATGTATCCTCCTTTCCTCATCTATAAAAAATGGATAATAGGAGTAACGATTTCATAATCTCATGAATTAAATGAAAAAAATGCAGTTAAGACAACTACATTTATAACAATAGTAAATATATATTATTACCCAATAATAAAAGAGAATTTAGAAAATTCATAAAAGCCAAGTGAAGAACATATCAGCCCTTGCCTTCCTCCCAGACACAATCTTTTGATGGATATAGACTTTGTTTTCCAATACTTATAGAAACTTTCTTTAAAAGAGTATGTTCTAACAGTTACAACCATAATCCAGTTTGCCATCAATTTTATAATTGATGTTGCTTCCTGATCATTTTTAATGTTCTTACATTGTCTACAAAAGCATCATTTTATCAACAATAAACTATAATATCTGATCCAGCATTTTTGCTTAATTTGTAGAGTTGGGTTTTAGACTGTTTTTAATACTTCATTCTTTTGGTAATATAGTCCATTATATGAAGTATGTAATTGTTAATATTATAGATTAATACTTTTAAGTCTTTATTTTTTTCTGTTGTGTGCTTTATAGCTAATTGATTTCTGCTCCTGTACTTATTTTAAAATTTAATCTTTATTATATTTTTTCATTACCATTAGTCCTTTTACCCCCCTCTGCCCAGCACAGATGGGCACACCTGTGGACATCACCACACTGATGTCCATCAGTGTGGTGATGTCCATATCCATGAGTCTTATTTTCCTTTTTGCTCAGTCCCTCCACTTCCTGACCTCATCCTACCCCCGGCTGCCAGCATACTCTCCACCTATGAATCTGTCCCCATTCTCCTTGTTTATTCAGTTTATTCACTAGATTCCACATATGAGTGAACTCATAAGGTGTTTGTCTTTCTCTGACTAGCTTATTTCACTTAGCATCATGTTCTCCATGTCCATCCGTACTTTTGCAAAGGGTAAAATTTTTTATGGCTAAGTAGTATAATATATAATGTGGTTTTGTGGTACAAATAGTTTCTATACTTAGAAGAGTTGGTTTTTGTTTTTGTTTTTGTTTTTTTGACTCCATATCATGTGGTATTTGATATTGAGTCTTCTGCTTGTATTCGTATATTCTCTCAGTTCTAGTTTCACCTAGTGTTTAATATTCTAGCCTGACTCAACTGTGGCAGGAATAAGTAAGAGGATGTTTTTCTTCTTGGGACAAATCTAGCTCCTCTTCCACAAACTTTTGGCTTCTGGGTTTTTCCAGCATGAAAAAATACTCAGCAAAACTATTTTTAATGCTTTTAAATAAACTATAATAGAGTTAGGGTCATTGTTGTTTGAGGGGAAGGAATATCACTTACACCTACATGTATTTTTGCAGCCATACTTCAAGGGCATTAAGCTCCCATTTGTGTTACACTATTAAATTTAAGTGTGAAGATGTATATTTATTTTTCTCATGTTTAGTCTTATTTTGGGCTTCTATGTTTAGTTTTAGGGATTTAAAAAAATTGTAATTCATAGTTCACTAGCTGTTGCCATAGGGTTTTGTTATTGGCTTCCCAACAACATAAGTAATAAGTACATTGATACCAATTACACTGAAATATAAACCTGTGATGTGAACATCCTAGAGGAACTCTCTATTGTCCTTAATCAACTGTTGGCCTCTAGTCAACATTTATCAATCTTGTAATAATGATTTCATGGGAAGCTTTATTGAAAATCTTACTAAAATGGATATATAAAATATGTCATTTCTATGATCTACCAAGACAGTTATCCCTCCAAAAAGCAGATGACATTATATTGACCTGATATCAATTAATGACACAATGGTGGTTTTCAGGAGTTAAAATACCTTTTTTCAAGTGTTCACAAACCAATTTATTAATTTTTTTTCTCTGTTGCTTTTTTATTGCTATACCTTACCTCTTTTCAAAATTGATTTGTAGTGAATTTTAAAAGGTATCACTTCATCTACTGTCTAGGAATGTTGCCATAATGACTTGATTCATACAGTGTTCAATCTGGACAGACTTCATAAAGGAAATGAGTTTTGAGCTGTACTTTGAGGACGAAAAGACATGCAGTTTTGCTAAACTCAGTCAGAAAATGTATCTCAGGAAGGGTGAGCAATATGTTTTCAGTGGACTCCAGGCATGGGAACAAATGAGTTACTCTCCAGGGATAAATGAGCCTTTCCCTTCTACAGTATGTATTTCAAGTCACTTCTCCATTTTCCTTATTCTTGATGCTAATCAAAATGGTTCTATTAATAGTGAAAAAGGACAAGAAGAGTGTCACTGTATTATGTTATTTAAACAACATCTCAAGTGAAGAAAGAGTTTCACCTCATTTTTCAGAGGAGGAAACTGAGGTCTGTGTTTGTTAGGTTATTTGATGGGACTCACACTGTGGTGTAGACTAGAACCAGAATAGTAACTCACTCCTAATTCTCTCCAGAGTCTCTGTTCTTTCCATGGAATTACAGTTGCTGTTACAAAACAAAATCCAGCCATTTGCCTCCTAATTGAGACGATGAAAAATGTCTTTCTTTTCATAGGTATGTATCAATCTGTACATTTTTATTTAGTCATTTATTTATTTTGGATTTAGGTATTGTTTGTTTTTCTGTACTAAAGCCTTTGCCAAAAGAAATGTGTAGGAAAGTAGGACAAGCAGTGCCCTGCCACCCCCTTAGATATTCAACCTGATTAGCACACAGAGAAGGAAAGGATAGCAGAACAAAAAGACAAAGTTTTAATTACTTCTCCCAATGCCATCAAAAATTTTTAGGGTTATTTTAATCTCCTCCTGAGATTTTCTTCTTCTATTTTTTTCATTTTGAATCAAGGTCACAGCTTTTGTCGTTTCTCCTTAGAGCTCTGAATAAGACTTAGATGTTTATTTATATTCCTACTTTTTGAGTTAGAGTGCATGTGTCACTGTGGCTATATGTGTAATAAAAATGGTGTGTTTTAGTCTTTTGCTACAAATTGAAAAACATGTGTTAAAAGCACTCTCTTGCTTTTTACATATTTTATTCTTCTTTTTATAAATGTAGGCATTTCCTAATCGCACGCAATTTGAAAAGGATCAAGTAAAAGGGGTAAGGGGATGTTAATATTTTTATGTAGACATTTTTTCAGCTCTAGCAATTTATATGAAATTAAATTATGTTTAGTATTTTAATCAAAGAGACTGCTTATTGAGGAATAAAAAATTGGCAGTGAAGCACTATCACATCTACATTTACCATTTTTATTAGGTTGGCCAAAATGTTTGTATGTTTGTTTTGCTGTAAAATAATGTCCTGCATGGTACAATGTTGATTTTTCTTAATTAATGTTCCAATTTGATCGCTGTCAGCTTCAATTGGTCTACCTACCTGACCATGGAGCCTTGTCCACCAAAAAGCTCCAGCACAAAACTTCACGAAACACTTTGGACACATTTGACCTGTCACAGCACCTTCTCCATGCACTGCACAAATAATTTTTTATTTTTTTTGCATATTTACTTTTCTTGAAATAATAAAGCATGATACATTGAAATGTGGCTAATTTTCTTCCATCTTCAATATGGCTACACAAAAATTCAATTTATTTTTATTTATGTTTTTAGAGAGAGGGGAAGGGAGAAAGGCAGAGAGGGAAAGAGACATCAATGTAGGGTTGCCTTTCACCTGCCTCCTGGCTAGAGACATGGCTTGTAACCTGGTTATATACCCTGGCTGGGGAATCTAACCAGCAATGTTTGGGTTTGCAGCTGGCATCTTATCCACTGTGCCACCAGCCAGGGCTTCACCAATTTTTTTTGAAGGCACACTAATAGGACAGCTGTCACAATACAATCTTAACAAAATTGTTTCAAATGAAGTTAAAATACCACTAAGCATAGTAGAGCTATCTTATGGGAAAACAAATAAACTTTTTGGCCAAACCAATGAATACTCACTCCCAGAGTTAATATAGAAATTTGAAACATTCCTATAAACTTTGTATTTCCTGATCACATTATGATAAAAAGTATTGATTTTTGGATAATATTATACACCACATAATTTTTCATTCCTGGAGGTTATATGTATCTTTGACAGAATAGATCAACAGTTAAAAAATAAAAACTTTCAACAATTCTTCCCCGTTGAACTTTAAAACTAGCCTAGATAATGAACCATTATGATAAAAACTAATTCAGATAAATTAAGAGGACAGCAAACCCTCCATTATGATGACCCAAAGCCATGGATCTCCTATGAGAAATAAAAAGAAATGAACAATGAAATACTACTTGGCCATAAAAAGGAAGAAGTTTCACCCTTCAGACAGAATGGATGAACCTGGAGAGCACTGTGCTAAGTAAGTAAGATAAAGACAAATGACATATGATTTCACTCATATGAAGAATCTAATGAACAAAATAAACTGACAAAATAGAAACAGACCCATAGGAAGAGAAAAGGCTGACAGCTGTCATATGGAAGGGGGTTGAGGAACTGGGTGAAAAAGGTGAAGGTATTAAGCAAAATAAAAACCTCATAGACAATAGTATGATGATTGCCAGAGAAAAATGGGTGTGTGGGTAGCTTGAAGAGACTATGAGGAGAGGAGGAGATTGAACTTGGGGTAATAAACACATAATACAATAGATTAATATACTGTACAATTGGACACCTGAAACCTACATAATTTTAACCAGTCATTCCAATATCTTAAAATAATTGTCAAATAATAGAATGAACAAGTTCATTACTTGCACACACACAAATAAGGAAATGCACTTCAAGAAAGGTGCCCCTCATTAACTATTAGTGAAACACTGAAAGTTCACTTCTCAGGATGACTTAGTATGAGCCAATGTCAATAACTGGAGCATCATCAGCATCAGCCAGAAGAACTCTAACATGATTTATGAATGATGTGCTATGAATGTTAGTTAGCATATGAAAAACTCAAGTTGGTTAAAACTTGTGTAGTCCCATTGCCCTTGGGTTTCTCACCTGTAATGTAATGGGATAAACTTGATTAATCTGATGGTTTACCCCCTTTGATACCTGCATGCACTTCCCCCTCAAGCCAATAAGTTATCACCTCTCTTGAAGTTAAAAACTACATTTTATACTTTAAGACCAATTCCCACAGTCTCCTGATGAGGATTTCTGACTTCTGTTTAAGAAGCTCTATCTATATCCTAATAAGTATCAAGTCCTTAGTAAGTGTGCTGGGCCCCTAGTAACTTCTGCATACATACAGAAGTGTCTGGTTGTATGGAGAACATGGTTCTCTCCCTACCTAGAAAGACCCTGATCCTTCCATAAGATTTGTTTTAAGACTTCACCACTCTTAGAGCACAGAGGAAATTAAAGTTCCCTTTCCCAGCTGCTTCTACTATTTTTCATCTCATAAGTCTTTATTATAAAGAATGGTGTGTCCCCTCCCTGAAATCATCTTTCCTGTGATCATTTAAGACTTCCCCTGGTATCATTGGAATTCATATGGTTCTGCTTTAAAGAAGGCAGATGCCTAACTGCTATCAACCCTCTGAAAAGAGGTGATTCAAATGATTCCTGGAAAGCTCCAAGTTTAAAGAGACTCCTCTATTAATCATTAATCATAGCTGCCACCACTGAAGTGAGTTGCTGTTGGCCCTATAATGATGTAGCATCTGTCTTGGATTCTTAAGGCTGCCATAACAAAGTGCCACAGGTGAATGGCTTACTAACACAGTTTATTGTCTCCCAATTCTGGAGGCTACAGTCTGAAATCAAGAAGTTGGCAGGACCACATTTCTCCAAAGCCTGTAGGAGAGGATTCTTCTTTGCCGCCTCCAACTTCTGGTAACTGCAGATATTGCTTGGTTTGTAGCAGCGTAAATCCAGTCTCTGTGCCCATGTTCATACGGCCATCTTCCATCTGTGTTTGTCTTTGCTCAATGTTTTCATCTGTTTATCTCTGTCCAAATTTTCCTCTTATAAGGGCACCAGTGTGATGAAATATTTCTCGCCATCATAACCTCACCTTAATATGACTGCACCTATAAAGATTCTATTTTTTAATAAAGGACATTTCACAGATTCTAGGAGTTAAGTCTTCAACATATATTCTTGAGAGACAAATTTCAACTCCTAAGATCATCCTTGTGATCCATTCTTTGTCATTGTCATGAATGCATATTACAACCCCATCTAGAGTCATTATAGAGGAAGAAAGGTGGTTTTATACTCAGTTTGGGCAATGAACACCAAGAAAGGCTGGGTTTTTCACTGTTCTGCTCTTCAGTATAACTCAGCCTTTTTTCCTGAAACTGCCTAATGCTAAGTGAGGAGAGTTCTCAAGGTCTCTAGCATCACAAACCCAGATATCCTGTTCCTCTACAATGTCTGACTTGGGGTGGGAGCCCATACATAGCTCCCATTTTTTTTCTGTCATTATACACTTTGATTTAAAAAAATTATTTGCAGACCTTGATCCTAGGAAGATAAAGATAATATTATTCCCAACAGCTCTTGTTTTTAGT
The DNA here is from genome assembly GCA_004026585.1 of Noctilio leporinus. Taxonomy (NCBI): domain Eukaryota; kingdom Metazoa; phylum Chordata; class Mammalia; order Chiroptera; family Noctilionidae; genus Noctilio; species Noctilio leporinus. The sequence goes on along the minus strand of PVIW01002266.1, from coordinate 179,133 downwards.
CACATTGGTCTTCATAGCAACTGAATCTCCTTCTGCTAGGTTTCCATAATTTTGAAATAGAAGATTAGGGCTTCTAAATATTTTATCCATATTTGTTCAAAGCCCCCCATAAGTCAATTTCTGCAGAATTAAGAAGAAAATTCTACCTAACTGAATATCTTACTCAATGAAATCCTAATAGGTTTAATGACAGTAATACTGTTTTTACCTTCCACTTAGAAATAATAGAGGGCTCTCACTAAGTGATTTTTTTCTAAACTGAACTACTCATGTTTTGAAACAGTTCATTTATTTTAAAACAATAAGACTCTTTTGGTTCCGATCCTATTTGAATTTTTGTGTTAATTTGCTTACAGCTTCATCTTCTAACTGTGGAAAACATTGTATGAATCCTATTCACAAACCACTTAATTTCTTCCTGTGACTTTTTTTTTTTTTTTAAATAATTTTTTATGAGCTTGAAGAATTAGGCAAGTTCTTCTTGAATGCCTTCCCTCACTGGCCTCCCTAGTATGACTTCTGAATATTTTACCCATTCCTCTCTTATGCTATCAGCACTTCATTGCTACATCCTTTCCTCTGAACAATATATTGTGAAACATCTACCCCTATGCTAGGCTTTGTCTTTCAGATGGATCATTTTAATTTCTTAAAGAAACAAGCAAACAAAAAACTAATTCCCAGCATAGAAAATGATTGTTAATGCTTCTCCAAGATCAAACCCTTTCTACCTGTAAGGAATATGGCTGGAGTAGAATTAGTTACATGATGAAATTTCAGCATTCAAATGGGTCGTAGGGGAAAGCATATTTCCATCGTGGAAATTTAAGTTAATTTAGTTGTAAAAACAGACACTGTTTCTCTACAAACATCAATCCTGGGCGAAATGTAGTATCCCCTCTTTGTGAATGGTTTCAGCTGAGGAACTGGAGTGCAGGTGCTTAGTAACCTATTCATAAGGACTCCCCAGTCTCTGTCTTTGTTATTATAAAATACTTTGCTTTGCTATTTGTGCAATTCTAAAGCCCATTCACCTGCAGTTTGCAGCACTGGTTGTCATCCAAACAGTTCTCAAGAGCATTTCAAAATACCAAGGAGATAGGCAGAGGAGCCCTAAAGAAATATTTTTAAAAACAGAAGAACTGAAACGTACCACAAATATACATGCCCAGGAGGCAAAACAAAAGTAAACATCATTTAAAAATTAAAATGAAACCATGATGTCATTAAAAATAATGGCCAGTATAAAGCACACTGACAATAGAAATTACCTTCTACTGTTTTCCTTAAATATCTTTTTCTTTCTCCACTTTTAATAGACTGTTTTAAATATAGAAAAAGATTCTGATGCTAAGATAAATATAACTGCTAACTATGGAATCATGAATCTCTACAATTTATATAACTTAAACATGTTCATTTAACTAAATACATTGCTATTATTAGTGTTATTTTAGTTTACTGGATTCCTAGAGTTGGTTATATTATTAGAGTTTTTATTAACTATATTTATTTTCTTCTCCTCCCAGATAATACAGAGATTAACTAGCAATTAAAATTGATTCAGTGTTGCTTTTGGCTTACAATAAGCACTCAATAAAGTTTGTTTGTTTGTTTATTTATTTAATGCCAACATCTAATTACCCCCTCCCTGATGATTTAAGCCATTTAACAAATATTGGGTGCCTAATATAGACAAAATATTATGACAAATACTGTGACTGCAAAGGTGAGCAAGATGTGGTCACTAAAGTCAGTAAGGTCATAATAAAATAAAGACAGACACATACAGTATTAATGCAGTTAAGCCTTATAGTTCTATTATTGTTACCGAGCAAACCAGGGCCCTCTTATATGGCACCTTGGTGTAGAAAAACGGTTCTTTACAATATTTTAACCCTGTGGGGGCTACTGGGAGTCCTTCAGCTCAGAGCCCAGTTCTTCCATGACACCTAGCTGTTCCCTAGCTCCCCAAAGGGTTATAAACCAAAACCAAGCCCAGTAGGTCCCCATTCCTTATCTACCAGCTCTCTCCTTCAGGATCTGGGGTATGTTATCTTCAGCCTCCATATAATAGTCCAGGAAAGCATGTGCCATGTTACATGCTTTCCTGGTGAAGTCCTCTCTATATGTCCCAAGCTCCAAAAGTCCAGAAAGAGTCCAAGTCTATAAGGCAGAGTCCTTAAGTCCTTCAGAGTCAGCTAAAGCAGGCACAATCAAAATAGCAGCATGCTTTCTTACTAGCCCAGGCCATATGGCCAAATCTTGACTACAAATGGCATAGCTGCTTGCTGCTTCCCACATGGCTGCCACAACACCCTCCTACATCATGGCATCCTTACTCCCTCCTCCAACATGTTCCTTCCATCATGCTCCTTTCTCAAAGCTGTCTGCTCTTTTTAAATCCCTGTGAGTCAAGTATACCTTTTGCCCTGGGGCAGTAGCACAGCTATTCTCTAGCTACCAGCTTGCCATAGGTATGCAAAATACCTTAAAAGCTGTATTAGCTCCTTTCCCCATCCCCTAAACCATGGGCTGCGGGGACTTTGGGAGTCCCTCCCCCACTCTGTTACATTATGCACATATAACATAGATGTGGAAAAAAGAATGATCTGACAGTAGAGTATTCAGAGTGGCCATAATAGTCATGCCAAGTCCAAAACACTAACTTGTTTTTAGGCTAGCAGAAAGAAGAAGAAAGTCATTTCTAGCAGTAGGAACTGCATACTCAAAAACATGGAGTTGTGGAAAAGCATCACATATTTGAGAAACTCCAAGCAAGATAATGATGATGATGTGGGAGTTACTTCAGGAGGTATAACTGAAAGGGTAAGCCATAGATGGATCACGAAGAGCCCTGAGCCCAGCTAAGCAATTTAAACTTTATTCTGTAGGCAGCAGGGAGACATTAAAGGAATTGAAGCAAGTGGATAAAATGACAAGATTTGCATTTGAAGAAGGTCATTCTGAAAACACTGTAAATGATAGATGGAGGAAGTCAGATCATAGACAAGAACCTAGAAGGCTGTTACTGTAGCCCAGATGAGAAACTAAGACCCTGATCTAAGAACTAACACCATATATTGGGCTAGAGTGCTAATCTTATGGGAAGGAAGTATAGGATCAGTGCATTCTCCGAGAACACACATTCGCAGAAAGATAATCATAAACATTTGCTCACAATAAATAATAAATGTAATTCAGTGAAGTGAAACCTTTTGCTCTCATACCCAAATCATTTTTTTGCCATTGGAGAAAAGTCAAATCATAATCAGACTATTGCTCTAAAGTCAGAATAAGTTGAGCTAAAACAATAGAACATTTAATGACTTCAGGCAAGCATAGCCTGGTGCAACGACCTTGCTAAAGGTTTCAGGATATTTCAAGCCCTTGGCTGCAATTCCCACCATCTACCTTCCCACGAGGTATGGGCTGCCATTGGAACTGGAATATAAACTATTCTAAGGCCAACAGCTGAGATGCCTGTTTTTAATATTTTTGGGTTTTGTTTATTGTTTTATAATAGAATGTGGGTTAGTAATAATACCAAGATTTGTCACTTAGATTTTTTCCCTCTTCTTCTATTGCTCCTCAGTTCACTTTGAGTGAGTTTTTTTTTTTTTTTTTTCGTCTTTAGTTACTTGAATAGTCAGATTATAATTGACTCTTCTAAACCTCTAATCTAAATGGTGTGTTAAATTGATTGCATATATCCCTATTCCAGGGCTATAATATTGCCCACCCCCATGATAATGACCACTATATTTTAAAACTTCTAAGGAAAATTGTAGTTATCCTTCCCTGGTTTCCTTTCAAATTCTGCCAACACATTCACTCTCTTGTGAAATCATTGTGTGTGGGTTTCTCATTGAAATTTCTGTGGATTGACTTTGCAAGCAGAAATTAGTTTTAGTGGTAAGCTACTTGAACTAAAAATAAAACCTCAATTGATGATGCTTAAACAGCAATTATCCAAAAATACTACAGCCTACATGAAGAGAAAAGGTATGTAGAACCAAACTTTTGATGACTCAAATGAAAATTTGTCCACCTTAATTTCGGCATCATATAATGGTCTTGTCATCATGTTAAATGAACTAGAGGTATGCCTCTCCCATATGGGAAAAAGAAAAGAAAGAAATATTTTCATAAGTGTAGTTATATTTTAAGATTCTGGGTGTTTTCTACATTCTAAAACAGTTGCAGTTTTTTTTAAATCATATCTTTGGCAGTAATTCCCCAACACTGTAACTGATAACTTCTTTTGAGGTATGGAATAGCAGTATAGTTAAGAGAAGAGATAATGTTCTGTGATAAGATGAATAGTTGAGTCTGAAACTTGGCAATATGAGAAAGTCGTTAACATTTCAGTAGTTGATGAATTACCTTGAGGAATACTACACTGAATGGGTGAACAAAGGCAGAAAACCTTTTTCCCTCAAAAACATTGTGAATAAATCATGAGAAAGATGGGAGATAAACCAGGATAGTGTTGTCACAGAAACTAGAATAGAGAAGTTCAAAAAGGGAGTCAATGGTATTGTCTATTGTCATAGAAAAGTAAAAATCTAGATTTAAGAGTGTTACAAGGAAACATAATGTTTAGACACCTATGTAAAAGCTTTACATGTAGTAACAACCTAGTAAGAGTGTATCTCCATTTCGTAGATGAGGGGACTAAGATACAGAACAGCAAAGTAATTTTCTAAGGTTATATAATTGGGAAGTGGTGGACTCCAACTTTGAACGAGATAGATGAGCTTGAGAGGCTAGAAACTGGGATGTTTTACTGCATCTTAAAGAGGTAATGAGTTTGGATACTAACAACGCTGCAATGAAAACTCACACTCACCTTTCCCCTGGGCTTTAGGGAAAAAAATAGGTGACTATATTCTGGTGTGGAAAAGTATGAAGGAACAGAACAAAGCAGTAAATGTATTTTTCATCTGTCATCGAAAATTACCATGTCTAAGTAGGAGATAAGTTGAACAAGAGTGAGTCATGCCGAAGAGTCGAAGGAGGGCGTAGGGGCCCTTGGTAGGGCCTAATGAAAGTGAGCAGCTATACCATTATTATTGACTAGAAATGTGCCTCTAAGTCAATTAGAAACTTTTCCAAAACACACAAACAGGCCTAAATACCATCCCTGGGAATTGTGAATCAGTGTGATCTGGAACCTAAAAATTTGTTTTAGGGAGTTCTCTGGGTGACTTTGAATTATTCTCTTGTTTAAAAACCTTGCATATATACACGAGTAGGTGAAATTTCATTATTATTAAAATAAAGAAGGGATATTTTGCAAATGGGCTTGTACTTGGGGATATTGCCTATTTTTTTTTCAGTTGTATCGCAATCTTTTATTCCTTATTTTCCTCTGCACATCCTACTTGGGGGGTACTTACACTTGAGCCAGTTCTTGTATTCAAGTTGTTTCCTTACTCCTGACAAGACTCTAAGGTCACAGTTGAAGGCTGGGTCCCCTCCAGGAAAATTTGCATGTCAGTAAAAGTCCTTACACATAGGGAAGCCTGCCAGTTTACCCAAATAATTTCTGTAGAACAAAGGGTATCAAGCTTGATGTTCAAGGAAGGAGTGTCAACTTCAGATTATTAAGTGTAGACAGCCATCTATGTAAATGATGATTTCTAAATCTAAAAAACACATAACGCATTTGTAGAGAAATAAGCTTTCCTATTACTCTTAATAATAAAATAGACATTTCTTTTAATTCATAAATACTATATTTAGTAATACTTTTTAAAGCTGGCTTTACATCTTCAGGCATAGGATATCCCTATAAAAATTGATTTTTTAAGAAGATTTTATTATTTCCAAAGAGAGGGGAAGGGGGAGAGGCAGAGAGGGAGAGAGACATCAATGTATGGTTGCCTTTCACCTGCTTCCAGCCATGGGCCTGGCTGGAGACCTGGCTTGCAACCTGGTTATGTGCCCTGGCTGGGGAATCAAACCAGCGACCATAGGGTTCGCAGGCCTGCGCCTTATCCACTGAGCCACCAGCCAGGGCTGAAAATGGATTTTTAACTAGCATAATGGGCAGCTGGGGACAGAGGGGAAAAGGAATACTAGAAATATCTGATTTGGAAAAGAAATGAAAAAAGGAATAGCCTTAAAACATGGACAAAAAGCACATATTATACTATTAAATGAGTTAAAGCAGCATTTTGAAGTGCTTTAGCACGGAAAGCACATTTTTCTTTTACTCCCTCGTGTTCGGATATGATTCAAAGCTGCGGGTATCTCAGCTTCTTTCCTTGGCTGCTCCTCGTGCATTTTGAGTCAGTAATGATGATGCCAGCTAGTACGTACCTGACATCCTGTGCCCAGACCCTGGTTCGCACTCTGCCAATTAAAAGACTCTTCCATCTGGACACCAGTCTCCTTGTTCCACATCTTTGCACAGCATGGTGGCTAAGACTCGAGCTGAGTTCCTCCCGCTTTGTATTCTACTAGGAAAGTCGAAACTGGCCGCACCACTTGATGTTTAACAAAAATTGGCTCTGCTGGAAGTTGTTCTTCGTGTGTTTTTCCAATGCCTGCCCATGGTTTTCTGAGAAAGTTTCACTTTGGAGTCTGCTGGGGGGACCCCACAGATTTCACACCTCAATTAAATAAAAATGCGTTCATGTCTTGATTAAATAGAAAATGTGTTCATGTTTTGCACACTGACACCTAGACCTTCCTGCTTATTCTGCAAAAGAACATGATTTGGACCAACTCAGCTCTTGGCTAGTTATCAGACTCTTGCTCGACTGGCTCCCATGTAAAGAATTTGTAAAGATTAGTTTTTATAGAAATGGGTTCCCTCCCTCCCTCATTTTCACTCTACCTACAGAACCATCCAAGCATGAGCAGAATAGGAATAGAAAATAAAAGGTGCTTAAAGAGTATTTTGAAGATGTAAATCCATTTTAGAAAATGTCGGCGCCTACGATCACATGTTAAAGCAAGTTAGATAATGATTTTATTTGTTGGCGCAGGTTAGTCTGTACAAGGCCCTGTATGGAATATGGATCACCTTCCCTGGAACTGTGCTGTCCATGGTGGAATCACTATGGCTAACCAACGGGGATGCCTCCTGAGGCTGCACTGCCGCTAATGTGCCATTTAGCCCTATGATGTATGATTTCTGACTCCAGATCTCTTCACACAGTAGTTCACGATGTAATTGTCTTTCAAGTCCCTACCAAGTCTCCCTTTCAGTACCAATCATACTTAGCCAGGATGTGGATAATCACTAAATATTTTAAAACTCAACATAAGATGTAAAGCCTAAAAGAGGAGCGTGGCATAAACATTGTTTGACGGGTCAACTACCATCCCCACATCTGACTGATGCCCCAGTGAAGTCCCGCAGTAAAGCTATCAGGGGAAGCTGTAGGCAAACACTTGAAAAACATAAGCAAAACAGATTCCAGCTGAGGCCATCTTAGCACAGCTCCTAATGGCCAGGCTCCCTTTGGCTCACCTTGTTAAGCATCTGCCTGAATCCTGTGAAGAACTCGGTTTGAGGCTCAGCTGCTGTAATAAGGAGAATGAACACATGGAGATTCCAGCTATCAGATGGGGACTGGCTGATCAAGGGAGACTGATCTCCTGTCTGGCCACCTGTTGGCAAACACAATACTCCTGGCACCCCACTCAATCAGCAAATGCAGGCACAAGGGGAAGAGGAAGAGAGCTGATTCTTTAAAAGGAATAAATGTAAGGAAAACATTTGTTAAGCCAAGTGTTGTATGTGAGAGCAGATAGTCAATCAAAGAGGATGATTTGCCACAGCTTATGAATCAAGAATCTTCCCAGAATAAAGTAAAATAAAAATGGTTTCAAACATGAATTTAAAATGACGACCCCAGAGGGCCGTTTGATAGGGATGCTAGTAGGAAACCAAATGTCTTAAGTCTGTTTCCGACTGATGTCATGTTGCTACTGTCAAATTAACTTCCAGATGCAAAAGTCAAATTTTAGGAATAAGTTTGAACCTCTTTGATCTACTCCCATGGTAGTTCATTCTACATTTCTTCTGAACTCTAAGGCAATAGGAACAATTAGCGTAACTTGAATTTTATTATCCTTTCTCAGAGCCCTGGATTTCTACTTGCTTTTAAAAAAAAAAAAGCATGAGAAAGGAATCATTCCCTAGGTACTCTAATCCTCTATTAGGATCATCCATTGCGGAGACTCCTGATTCAAGTCAGGCTCACCGTTGGAGGGTAAGATCATGCCCCAGAGGCCCACACTCCTCAGAACAAAATAAAGAGGCCTTGGCAGTTGCCCCAACTACTGCCTTATGTTCCAGCCCTTTTGAAGAGTAACTGAGGACATTCGGCTGTCTAGAGAACAGAGTAACTGAGGTGATCTTCATTTTACAAGAGCTTCCCTCCTTTTTCTCTACGCTCTTCTTTGCACGTTTCTCTTCCTTAGAAATTTCCCCAGCTATTCCGCCTTCATAAACTGTGCGACATCTCTTGGAAAATACAGCTGTGCTCTAGAACACAGGTGGCAAACACAAGGCCTGTGAGCCAAATCCTGCCCTCCACCTTGTTTTATCCAGCACCTTCACCTTGCACCTTGTTTCTACCGGCTCTCCTGACTGTTAAGGAGTAGTTACATTTATATAGTCCTAAAATTACATTCGGCCTTTTGAAATCAACTGTGAGGCTGATGAGGCCCCTGATGAAAATGAGTTTGACACCCTTGCTGTAGACTTTTCTTCCCCCAATTTTTGTGCTAAAAGTAGTGTTTTTGAAGGGCTGGGGGGTGGAAATGATAGAATAAAAGTTTCAAAATAGAAAAAGCTTTAATGAAAAGCAGCAAGAAAAAGCCCGATGCTCCTTCCCTTCAAGCTTCTCCAACTCTGACAACTTGGTAGTTTTTGCACAAGGCAAGTCTCCTGTCCAACCCAATCATAGTGTCTTGTCAAATTCAATTAAGGTTGTTTTTTTTTTGTTTTTTTTTTTTTTAATTTATAACCCTGTTCTAGGACTTATGTTAGATCTAGGAAGAACAGTGGAAATTATATCTTTCCCTTTATCTTAGGGACATGGAAACTCAGACCAGACTTTAATTAAAAGGCTTGACCAAGAGTTCACATTTTGTAGGTGGAATTACCAAGAAAGGAATCCAAAATTTAATGGCAATATCTTGAAATCATGTTGTCTCCATCAGTACAGGTCCTTAGTCATACTGGAAAGGCAGTGGGAAGGTTAGCTAGTGAGACACACTACATTCCTGTATGCATTTCTGCAGCACAGTGCAAAGGATTAGAGAAATTCAGTTAAAGGAAAGCATTTTACGTAGGTTATATTTTGGCTTTGCCTCTTACTCTGTTACACTGGGACAATTCTTTAACCTCTTTGTTCCTTAGGATTCTCAGCTATAAGATTGAAAGAAAAAACCCTTGAGCCCTGGCTGGTGGCTTAGTGGATAGGCACCAGCCTGCAAACCCAAAGGTTGCTGGTTCAATTCCCAGTCAGGGCACATAACCAAGTAGCTAGCCAAGTCTCCAGCCAGGTCCATGGCTAGAGGCAGGTGAAAGGCAACCATACACTGATGTTTCTCTCCCTCTCTGACTCTCTCCCTTCCCCTTGCTCTAAAAATGATAAATAAAATCTTTTAAAAATATCAACCTTCTATGGATGAACCGAGGATTGATAGGTCTATGCTGGTGTGGTTCATACAGTACTAACCAGATATTACCTTCATTTAAACAATAGCTAAGATATATTTTCTCTTGCCTTCTTCCGCTTCCTCTTAAAAAACATTACATTTTAGCCCTGACTGGTGTAGCTCAGTGGATTAAGCAGTGGCCTGTGAATCAAAGGGTGGCTGGTTTTGTCAGGGCACATGCCTGGGTTGTGGGTCCCTGGTTGGAGGTACATGAGAGGCAACCACACATTAAAGTTTCCCTCCCTCTCTTTCTCCCTCCCTTCCTCTCTCTAAAAGTAAATAAAACTATAAAACAATCCACTTCAGCACATTTAATTTTCTGGGAGTTGCTTTGCAGGTGTAACTTTTTTCCTCTGTTGTTTTTCAAATTAGTGTAAACTGCTTTTTATAAATGCACAACTTCTGACCCAATTCTAGATTACAAATACAAATATAAAATCAGACAATTTACAGTACATGCTAGTTCCACCAAATAATTCCTCATCTTTTAAAATATTCTCATATATTATTACTTTATGTCTTCAATTTCTCAGGCAGAGAATTGCCTCTACTTCAACTGTGAATCAACTCTGTAAGCAAACTTCATAAGTTACTCTGGGACATGCTTTGTTTAAATGTGTTCTTGTAACCCACTAATTATGTTATTATATTGGGGGACACATTTATTGAATTTCACCAGTTGTATGTATCTTTCAAAACCACACTATTTTATTGCTTTTGATTCCAATATCCTCTGAAGAGTTACAGATTTTTCTTTTCATAATATTTATTAGTAGTATACTCAGAACTGATATTATTGATAATAATTTCTAAGCTTGTTTTTCTAATAATGTTTGAAATAGATCACAATGTTTGGCCTCAAAATATTACCCCAAATCACTGTAACTTCAAGAATAATGAATGGTATTTCCAAATTAACCAACTACCATATTCTCTAAAATATATAGTATGAGAAACTTGATATTTTAGAAGTCTGATTTTTTTCAAAATAGGTTTATTATGTATTTTTAATGTAAAGATTTGTTTCATTTCTACTGGAGGAAAAAGGAAGGTAAATAGAACTGTTTTCCAATTTGTTTTCCACATAAATATACACACCAAAATAACCCTAAACAAAACAAACAAATAATCTAAATCAAAACACCTTCAAATTGTACCAATATTTTGTATTTTGACTAATGAAAAAGATCCTGGAAGTGCAAAATGCAAAATGAAATGACTGATAAAGGCAGAAAAAAGAACATGTATATATCTGTATGTATAATATGTATATAAAGTGTTTATATTACTGAAATAGTCATAGTTTATGTTCTCTATGTCATACTTTGGAAGACATACTTTGCTGTCCCTGGCAACTTCTAAAATATGGAAAAGATTTGTTAGCTTCATTATTTGTTGCTTCATCAACATTTTCTAGGAGATCTGAAACATCCTCCTCTTCATTAATGTTTTCTGGTGTTGGTGCTTTGTTCTCCACTTGCCTTGGCAACTGTTCATCTAACTTTTAGGGCTTATTACACTGTTAACACCAAGGTGACTTAGTATTTCAGGAAACATTTCTATGATTGGGCTGGCTTCTTCAGGACTGATAATTGCAAAGGTGTTAGCAGAAAGGGAAGCTTGGACTTTAGAATTGTTGAAACAAATAGCTGTCCCATCATTTATAATCACATTTTCTTCTTCAATACCAGCTGTATTATTCACACCAAATTTTTTAGAGAACTCTTGATATTTTTTTCAACTGGTTTTATCTAATCTAGGTACCACCTTCTTCATTCTGCCATTGGTACCCTTGCCCCGTCTCCAGACCCAAGCCTGAATTTTAGCTAATTTATCTTGGTTATGCTGCTGGTAAATCTGAAGTAGGGAGGGTCCTCCAACACTAGCACACAGAAACAGACAGTAAGAGAAAGATGTCAACCTCAGTTCAGACAAAGAAAGGAGATGAAGACCTATGCATTCTTTTTTTTTTTTTTTTTAATTTTATTTAATTATTTTTAGAAAGAGGGGAAGGGAGAGAGGGAGAGAGACATCAATGTATGGTTGCCTTTCACCTGCCTCCAGCCACAGACCTCGCTGGAGACCTGGTTTGCAACCTGGTTATGTGCCCTGGCTGGGGAATTGAACCTGCGACCTTTAGGTTCACAGGCCAGCGCCTTATCCACTGTGCTACCAGCCAGGGCTTGACCTATGCATTCTTGATGCAAAAGTGATATGTGTTTGAATTACAATTTGGGAAACTGAGATAAAAATTTAATTTACCTTTACCCAAAGATAATCACAATTTATTTAGTTCATATCCTTTCAATTGTATGTATATGTTTGTATATATTTTTTAAAGTGGTAATGGGATTATACAACATATTTATAGCACTTTTATTAAACAAATTATAAATATATTTTCATGGCATTTACATAGTCTATGACATGATTTTAATGACTATATGTCTTATTTCACAGAAGTCATACTTCTTTTAAACAATTTATATTTTTAACTTAAATTTTAATTTTATAATGATAAATCTTAATCCATATACAAAATAGTAATCATAACTTGCTTTAATTGAATGTCTGTTATGTGCTAGGTATTTTACGTACATATTCCTTAGTTTATATGCATTAATGTTTAAAGTAGGAATGTTACCTTCTTTTTAAAAAACAGATTTTATTTATTTATTTTTAGAGAGGAGGGGAGAGGTAAAGAGAGGGAGAGAAATATCAGTGTGTGGTTGCTTCCTGTGAGCCCCCAACTGGGGACCTGGCCCACAACACAGGCATTTGCCCTGACTGGGAATCAAACCGGCAACCCTTTGGTTCATAGGCTGGCACTCAATCCACTGAGCCACGTCAACCAGGGTGGAAGATTACTTTCTTATTATAGATGAGGAAGTGTATTACAGATTTTAAAAATAACTGGATTTTTTTCAAATTGAGAAATACCTACCAAGTGTGGTAATTAAATTCAAAACCAGGTAAGCTAATGCCAATGCCTGACTTCTTTCTGATTAATCATATTTACCAATAAATTATTTACTTACAAATTTCTAGAAGTAAGATAAGTATTTCAAAGGGAAAACTCATTCTAAATGACTTGCTGTATCATCCCAACCAAAAAGACTATTTGGATCCTTGTCTTATTTAAAATCCTCCTTACCAAATTGCAAAAATCTTTCTCATGGCTCATAAAATTCAAAAAATTTTCCTTACCATTACTTGTTGCAAGTTTAATTACCACAGCTTAATAATTTTAATGAGCATATTCTCTTGATTTCCCTGAAATATCTACCATTTTAATCTCCAATAGCATTTAATCAGTCAGCATTTCACAATGAATCAACTGTTATTTGACCAATTTTTGATTCAACATGACAGTTCACAACATTTCTCCCAAAATATTCGAGTTTAGTTTTATTTTAATATTTGAGTCTATTTATTATTTCATGTGTATAAAACATTACACATTAAAGAAGACAATTTGGAAAAAATTTAAATAGGCAAAAGCCAAAAGAAAATACAATTCACTTACCTCCATAGTCCAGAGTTAAGCAAATCCAATGTTTGGTATAGCTTTTGTAAAATTTTGCAAGTACTGTACATACACATTTGTCATAAATGCCCAGATCATTATTTAAAATGATTGTAAAAGTAATATAAGTGCATGATAAGAAAATCAACAACATTGAATAATAGGAAATGAAAAGTCTTCTAGAGATCATCATCTCATCCCTCGTTCCATATGCAGAAGCTTTATGACTTTCTATGTTTAGTTTTCAGATAGCTACTTTAATAACTCCAAATAATAATCTTGTAACTCTATTATTAACTTATCAGTAAATCTCCAAACTATAAAAGAAACTTAAGCTAAGTTTGTTCTTAAAAGTCTCATTTATAGTTTGCATTAAAGGTTAAATTCAATCCCATGGGGAAAAAAATGTAAGATGGTATGTTAAGAAATTTGAGCTTCTTTTTACCAGCTGTGTCAGCTCCCATTACATCTACTAAGGCAGTAAAGGGTAACTCAGAAAGTTCAATAATTCCCAATCAGGTATATTTAACTTAAGAGTGAATTTGTGATACGTGTGTTATTTCTTCCATAATTATATTGTTCTTAAACTAAATGTAATTTTATATAACTGATGATCAGTATCCATGTTAAAATGTTAGAAATAGAAGTGGGGAACCATTTCTATAGCTGTGTAGTATAGACTATTGCCTAGAAATATAATTTGTTTAAAATTAGTATTTTTATTTTAATATAAATTGATTTTAATTTAAAAGAAGCACACTTCTGAATGTGAAAGGTACAAATACATGATAAAAAAAACAGATTTAAAAAAATAAATTCAAGATATAACTGTTGATTAAATACAGGACAAATTAGCCCATTTAATTTGGTGTTTTTATTTTCTTTTCATCACTTTTGCTCTCCCTTTTCCCATCCTGCTGTCATTTAATAAGTTAAGGAAAATAAACAAAAATCCAGAAAGAATATTTTGTTTGGACCAAGTGACCTTGGTTATAACTATGTAACTTATGTTTCAATGTTATGATTCCTTAAACTACCTAAAACTTTTTGGCTCTTTGCCTGAAATTAAAATACTACAACAAGAGTGGGATTCCTGCTAAGAACCCATTAGTGTTACTTTAGTGTAATATCTCATTCAAGTGTATATGTTGTTAAAATACATCTTTTTTTAATTAAAGCAGTGGGTATATTAATTCTTGGAATTACCAGGTGGCTTTAACAGAACTGTATTTACAGCTCACATATGATGACCTTATTCAAAATAGACATCTACCTTAAATTTCTCCTTATTTTTTAGGCTTATCTGCTATTTTTTATTTAAACAGTCTTTTACCTCTAGTTCTAACTAACTCAAACCAACCTCTTAAGCTAAGAGGCATTATGCCCCACTTTATCCCAGACACTGGATGCTTGACACTGTATCAGAAGTCACAATCTCCTCACCTTTCATCTATGTACATCAGTTTTTAACTTCTTAGAAAACAGAGTTCTGTGTTTGCACTTAGCCCACGCACAGTCATTAACATCTTCCATTTGTCCTGCCATCCTTTTCATGTCCCTAACTTCCTGGGTACTTTTGGAGAAATGGTCTCAACACATTGTTGACCAGCAATTTTATAGCAAAAGCTAATGCAAGTGCAAGCACGAGTTAACCTGTTATCAGGCAACAGTGTTTAAGGCTTGAAAACATGAGTTTTTCCTGACCAGTCTAACAACGTGTCAGAAAAGATCCACTCTGTCAGGTTGTGAATCAGGGGGGCTGGTCCCCCGTTCCTCTCTGTATATGGCTGGCTGGCCCTTCCATGCGAGCCTGCCAACTAGCTAACATCGAAGCTAATCTTATCCCAGAGCCCGGGAGCACTGAGCCCAGGGGCAACTAACATAGAGGCCCTGAACCCACAGGTGCTGCCTTGGGGTAAATGGCCTCTTTGGTCTAAGGTACTTACAGCCTCCTTTGTTCTAAGGGGTATATAAGCCTACCCCTGCTGTAAGCTAGGCATGCCTCTGTTGGACAGGATGGACGCACCATGAGTTGAATGCCAACACACTAGCGAGCAGCTAGGCCAAATCTGAAGGCTCTGCATAAATCCATGTTTGCCACCAGATCAGAAGCCTGCCCACTATCAGCATCTACTGGTCTGAAAGCTCTCAAGGCTCCAGGACCTGACAACTATACTGGCAACATTTAATACCCTGAACAATGACTATTTCCCCGTCAGAAATTTTCCTCTTTCCACCTCACTAAGCCTCATTCTTTCGATCATATGTTTTTTTCACTTCTTGCCTTCTTTGGGTTTCTTATATTACTTTTATGTTTAAAACATAAATATCTTCCAGTGTTTTCATTTCTCCCAGATTGATATTTAATGAGGTACTGTGTAAAATAACTTAGCCCATCCTCCATGTAGCCACGAGAATAAAGAATATCAGCCTGAGATGTTCTGTTTTAGAGGTTAGGTTGTGAATTTGCTTTAAATTCACTTAGTTTTGAGTGTCTCTATTACTTTTACATATGATATTATAATTATTGGTTTTGTGTTATCTGGCACAGAGCAATCACTAGGTAAATGTTGAAGGAATAGTGCATTATTAAAAAATTATTTATTTTGACCTTTGGTCTTCAAAGTTCCCACTTTTTTTTCACTCTTAAATATTCATGATTTTTGGCTTGCCCACTATTATCCTTAACTACATTGTACAGTTCATAGGAATTATACCACATCAAATCTTCCAAAATTAATATAATTAGAACATATGTTTCTAAATAAGATGAGGGATTTATCACAAATGTGAAGGCAAGTGAATATGCATATGTAGTTTTTTTATTAGTATGTGTCTATTACTTGATTAAGAAAAAAATTAAAGATAGTATGCTATCAAATTTTACACAACATATTTTCCCATGAAACATATTTAGGTTCATTTCCAAAATATAATCAAGTCATGATGATACAGATTTATTTGTTTTTTCCTTATCTGTTAAAGGTCTTATCAATATTAAATCTTTCCAGTAACCATTTGACTTTTTCCTTCTGGGAAACATGAGGAGCAGCCATAACTGGAAGCATTATAAAGTAAGATCAACTTACTTTTTCACTTGGCCTGATTGCTGTTGACATTTTTGGTGAATTTTAAGCAGATAGTGTGAAAATATGTAACTCTTTTTTGCTTTTAGTGCTCATTTATATTTTAGGACATTTTCTGGAATGGTCTGGGAGGGGTGATAATTTGAGAAAGAACATTAGGGCATGAAATACAATTATAGGTAAAAAAATAGTAATTTCCTGTACAGGAGAATTTAAAATCATGTCAATTTTTATTAATACAGCTTCTGTAAGCCATTTAAATCTATGAAACAAAGAGATTTAAAATGAAGTTTAGGATAACCTTCATAAAAGACAGAAACATTTATAGTTAACCCAAACTCTATTTAATTTACCTTTTTCTTTGGTGTCTGATGCTTATGAATGCATACTTTATTTCTTTGTGGATACTTTTTATATCTGATCCTGAAGAATATTACCTCTTTAGTTACAAAGATATACTCTTAACCCAAAGAGTTAAGAAAATTTGCATATGTGCAGTATAGGAGTAAAATATAATTTTTCTTTTCTTCAGTTTATCTATTCAAGTCCTATTGATTTTTAAAGATACAAATAACAATAGAAAGAGGAGAAAGTGATATTAATAGGCATTCATATTAAAAGCAGCCAATAAACCAATGAAAAGGTATATTATCTCATTAGATGTCAGGGGCCAATGAACTAAAACAATAATGAAAATTTCCCCTGTAACCAGATTGGGAAAAGTGCTACTCCTGATGAGAGCTAAAGTCCATAAACCAGTTTGCATTCTGGCAATACTTATAAATTATAAATATATAAAATCTCTGACAAACTATATGAAGGCTTACTGCATAAATAAAAATAACAAGTAGGCAAGAATACAGATATCAAATTTATGGATTCTAGTACTGTTTGTCCTGGCAGGGAAATGCAATCCACCAAAATATCTATCAATAGAAGACTGTTGGATAAATATGTTAATTCATCTGATGGCAACCACAACGCAATTAAAAGCATTAGATTCTCATCTACTGATCCAGAGGACTATATTCACTGATCCAGAGGACTATATTCATAATGTTTAAAAAAGGTCAATAATACCCAAACATTATAAGATAATACTCCTATACCTGTGTATATATCCATACATTTTTACATGGGTGTGGAATTTTGTTTAATACATCTCTCTATTTTACCCATTAAAATGAATCTGCTTTACTCCAAATAGAAAATGGTAGAAATTACTAATAAAATAAACACAAAGAAGCACACAAAGAAACAATCAGCTCAGCATAAATTCCTTCAATTAATATGCTCTAAATAAGCACCAAAGGTGTCTAACTGCATGAAGGGATTGAGTCTTGCCCCTTGTCACCTTTTCAAGGGAAGCATGTAGTGTTTGTGGAAAACTATGGAAGGCATCTGAACATCCTCTGAAAACTTGAATATAACCTAAAGATAAAAAACACATTTTTATTTATTTATTTGTTTTACCTGCTATTAAAGTAAAACCAAGACTTTGGCCCACTAGAACCTGTAACAAATTACTAGAACACACATATCGCAAGTTTTGTTTGGTGGTGGTTTTGCTCATTTGCATGGAAGATATAATTGATTTATCAGACAGCCATGCATATTTTGGAAGAGAAGGGTATTGTACATCACTACATTTTTATAGTTTGTTTGCATCAAGAAAATCTAGTAACCTTAAATCATATCAGTCTTTTTATCATAGCATTGCCAGCCAATTTTTAAAAATAAACATAAGGTTTTACTTAGCTACTTTTTCTCTGAAGAATCAAGTTCTCTGCACTTATAAGAAATACAAAAGTTCTGTACTTTACAGACTTCTCTAAATTTTATTTAAAATGGAAAATATATATTTTTATTTTAAGTGGTATATATTAATCCAAACTAAAAACAAGAATTTTTATAAATTAGCTAAAAATCAATGAAACTATGCAACATATTGAGAAGTACAGAAATCTAATAGTTTAACAAATTCTGACAAAATTTGGTCTGTTCCAGTGGCTTTTTACAATGTGTCTTAGGGTTAAGAACCAATAGTACTAACTCAACTATTACCAGTAAATTAATACTAAGTAACAACAGTTCATCTAAAGCTAAGAATACTTAGGAGTTTCTTAAGGTGAAGATAGAGAAGTAATGACATTAAAATACTGTCTTAGCATGTTTTAATAATCAATCATGAAAATTTTGGAATAAAAGCCAAAGAAAAAAATATGGTAAATAAAGAAACATGATGAGGAGCACATTAACAAGAAAAATAATTCTTGCCAATTCATTTACAGTTAGTTTCAGCATTCTCTTTGTGAAGCATATAGTAGGTAAACATTGGGTACAGCCAAATGTCACACAAAAGTTGGTCCCAAAAGTATTAAGCCAATGTCAGTATAATCAGAACAATTTGCATGGCTGATACTTGTGGGACAGACCTCATACACATGATTAAATACTTTTCAAATAAAAAAGTAGGGCTGTGAAGCTAAAAAAAGAGAAAAAAATAATGTTATTTTCAAAGTGCATAATCAAATAATAACTGTTGATGGGCTTCAAATCCCCACCTAAATGATTGAAATCAGAAGTTAATCTCATTCTTTATCTTAGAAAGATGACAGGGAAGAATTTTAATTTAATAAATTCATTCCTCATTATAATGATAAGATATGCTTGAAAAAAATATATAAATTCTTTTGTTATTGTTGTTGTAAGCATGCCATTAACTAAAGGAAAAATAGTATAACCATGTGATTAGATAGGGATAGTTCTATGAGATGGAAAATTATGGGAGTGGTAGCCAGTCTATACCCTGAATACTTGAACAACCAATGCTCATAAATCCTCACTAGAGAGAATCTGTTGAAAGAACATCCACTTAATTATCTTTCAATGATCTTAATGTGATCATTAAAGTTGTAAATTCACCGATATGCATTATTGAGCAAGAGAAATGTACTGGAAATATTCTTCCAACTCTACATTGATTTATTACTATCCATAAGATAGAAGGGAGGAACAAATGTATTTATAGCCCTGAATCAACAAATACACTTCTGGCTCATGAGAACAACTGGCTCATTTAGTATTTTGTCAGTCCAGTCACAAAACTAAATAAACAATTTGAAGCTCAAATAGAAACAAAAGACAGCAATAGAAATGAAGCTTGAGAGCTGGGTGAAGAAATCAGGATGTTATAAATTATATGCCCTTGTAACTTACATGTGACTAGAGTTGGTGATGTTAAAATAAGGAAGAATGAAATTAGCTATCTCTATAATGAAAAAAAAAAAAAGTATTTGGCTGAAATAGGAAAGGGAGCAAGCTGTTTACAGGTATGAGATGGTTGATAAGAGCTATTTTGTGACCATTATATGACAAAAGCATTCTTACTGTTCAGTAAGAAACTACTTAAAATTGCCAACAACAATAGTTCTGAAAATATTATACCATACATTTTCCCCCAATTTTCAGGTCATCTCTCTTCAATGACATAGTTTACAAAGCAGTTTTTAAAAGTGTGTTATTGCCATTTGTACCCATGCATTTATATAAACCAAAGATCTAAAAACAGAACAAAACTGTAATACAAAGCAGAATAGGAAATTTGTCAAACCATCTCTGGTAACAGTTCTCTTTCATCTGGAACAATTTTCTAAAGTTTACTTGTTCATCATTGAAAGAAATATGTGGCACAAGTAGATTGCAGTTCATTGTTTATACAGGCAACATGAAACTTTATACACCAATATATTATAGAGATTAATGCAACTTTTCTGTGAAGATAACATACTATGTGTTTTCTATTTATTCATTTGTTTGTGATTGAATCTGTTCCCTTTTCTTCCTGTTCAAAATCACTGAGTCTCTTATGCTTTTAAGCAATATAATGATAGATACTTGAAAATATTGACATAGTCATTATTTAACCTTTTATGAGTAAACAAAGTGAAGCCCACTGAGACAAAGTAACTAAACTCTAATAATTAGCTAGTTACTGACTTAGAACCCTATTACATGTTTATGAACCTACCTGAGTGTCCTATTACAGTTCTTTTGTTGTGCTCTTGATTTGAAAAGTAAATGGTAAGACAATGTGAGTTTTCAAAAATAAAATTTTAAAAATGTGCCAAGAAATAGCAAGAAAGAAATGAGATTGCTTTGAAGTTAGTCAGCTGTTAAAAGTTCCGCTTTTAACCCCACTTAAAATCACTCAACTCTTCCAATTACACTTGTGTACCCTGGATTTAATTTTACAGACAATAAGAATGTCTTTCTGAGGCTGTATTCAGCAGGCTTCCTTTCTGATTGACATGTTTACTCATAAAAACTAAAAAAAAAAAAATTATTGGCAAAAGAAGTGAAAGTTTATATTTTTTATTAAACTCACTTTTGTGCTTCCATTAAATTTTCTTTAATTTTTTAGAACCTCAGGAAATATAATTTTTCAATATTATAGCAATAGAAATGTTTACTCTTTTGTTATTTTAACCCTTGGTGGTTATTGTTGTTGTTTTGTTTCATCCAACTTCCTTCTGAAGAAGGCAAACATTAAATTTCCTTTTCTTAGAAGTAATTGATAAGATGTCAGATATTTTGTCAGCTCCTATGGTCCATTCTTTTGTTTCTCTGCTCTGCTAAACTAATGTTTTAAGAACCTAAGGAAGTGCCCTTTCTCTTATTTCTGACACTTTCACACCATTACTATAATAGATAGAGTGCAGTGGCTTCATTTTGGACATTTGTTATCCACAACTCTGTAATTTGATCCCAAGTTTCAGTTGTATCATGGGGTTGAAAGAAATGTTTTAATGAAATTTCATTGAGTAGTAACAGGGGTAAAAAGGAAAATCTTCACAAATGTTAAAAGTACTGCAGGTATGCAAGATCATTCCTAGATGGACTTGTTTTAAATTGAATTTATTAGCGTGACATTGATTAACCAAATTATACAAGTTTCAGGTGCACAATCCCATATCACATCATTTTTACACTGTGTTTTGTGTTCAGTACCCCAACCTAAATGGAATCTAAGACTTGAACCAACAGGACTATGTAAGAGGAATTTGGAGTTAGGGGGAGAACACATTCTTTTGATTTTAAGATTGTATTTATTTTTAGAGAGAGGAGAAGGGAGGGAGAGAAATATTGATGTGGGACCTGGCTCACAACTCAAGCATGTGCCCTAATGGTGAATCCAGCTGGCAACCTTGTGGCTTACAGGATGATGTTCAATCAATGGAGCCACACCAGTCAGGGCAAAAACATTCTTCTTGTGAATGTATATTTAGTGCCATGCACTAGACTGAGCACGTTAGACAATGACCCTGTACCTGAGAAACATGAATTAAGCTGTCACCAAAGGCAGTCAAGCAAAAAGAAAAAATAGCCAGGTAGGACATGAAAAAATTGCCAATCAGCCAGAGGTGTAGGGAAGAAAAGGAAAGAAAACTGGCCCTTGGCAATTTATGTTTCCTGTCAGCGGTGCTTTGTTTCTCTCTTCACCCCAAAAAGCTCCAGTGGTGTACAAAGAATCACCCTTCCTTTGTCAACTTGTGCCCACCCCCGAAATACATAGTTGGTTTTGTGACTCACAAACTTTGCCAACTTCTTAGATCAACTTCTTTCCAGCTCTTTGCCTTGGCCACGATGTCCCATTTCCTGTGTGTAGCCCTGTCGATGTTGATAATACCAGCAAGTATCCCCTACCTTTTTTTTCTTTCAGCTTTTACCCTCTCAGCTACAGTTAGATGGTTGTCTAAAAAAGGCTAAAATTACTTGTCTCCTTTGTCTCATAGAAAGAGTCAGATAATTATACCCTTGTTTCAACACTAGCTATGATTGTATCTTTTCCTGAAAGCCTTTACTATTTTGAAATTTAAATGATTGTAATTTTATCAGTATTTTATCAATCATTTAAATCATCAATATTAGCAATAGGTTGATTATATTATTTTGCTGATAATAATAGTATACAAATATGCCCTAAGTGAATTAACTTTAATGTATTTGTCCCATGACCTGGGACAGATGTGTTGATTGGCATACCCTTTAAGGAAAGCAGCTGTCCTCAGTGCTACACCAAGGTGTCATTTAGCACCTACTACTAGATCCATAGTCACAGAAGAGAAGCTCTAGATGGAATCAGTTATAACTGCTGTTTCCATTTAAGATACATTGAGTTATATTGGCAAGCCAAGATGGCCTGAGCTGATGCTGCCACTGAGTGTGACACCTGATGTTTGAAAAACAGAGGTTCTCTGCCACAGGGTGAGTCACCGCAACACTGTGGATCAACTTGAAATGGCCTAGAGGAGAAATAGATTTTCAACAACAGGCAGCAGTATTTTACATAAGAGCAATTATTCAACTACACTAACATTATCTATCACATAGCATTTGACCTTCACATAGCAACTCAAATCAAAAAGGAACTGTTTTAGTCCAGAATAATATTAATATGTAGTTGATAAATAGTTTCAGATTAGGAGCTGGGAGAAAATTGCTTTGTGGTTTGTTAAGATGGAGAAGGTCCTTTCAGGTTAGTATTGGCCAGAGATTTTTATCAACATATTATACCTCTGAGCTTTAAGAAAATAAAAATGGAATCAAATCATGTCAAGCAAGTACAAGTGGGAAGATGTTGCTGAGAACAGCATGAAACCTAAACACCTAAACCCAAATGAACACAAGCGACTTGAAATTGCAACCCCACCTGTGAATCATGCTGAGGGAGAAAATACAGAGGGTTTATTTAGAAAGCCTTGGCAGTGGGAAAGTAGGGGGAGGAAGCTTCAAAATTGCTAATTTATTTTGCTAAGGAGCTAGCTCATCAAGACTAGTAGACACAGGAAGGATTTCAGACTCTCATAAAGTGGCTTACAATCAATTGCAAAGCCAGACATATTAGTCTAGAATCAAACAATTATTGCTTTTAGTCACTGAGCATTACCGAGCACAGCATGCTATGGAAAGATTGCAGGTCACCAAAACTGCTTGGCTTTAGCAGATTTTTTTTTTTTTTTTTTTTCACTTTTGTAAATGACGAAAACATATGCAAAGCAGTAGCTTTCCTTTCAAGCCAGTTTCTGTTAGATCACCTTATAGTGCAACTTACAACTTTGTTGTTGAATTAGTTTATTTTCCTCCAGATTCTTCCAAACCTTCCTTCATTACTTTAAATGATGTATTTCTCACCAATCATCACATTCATACTGGAGTTCTAGCACTAAAGCAGAAGTCATTTCCTGAGGGGGGAGCAAACGCATACATATTGTCGCTTTTGAAAAAAAAATAAATAAATAAAACGCTAACATCTGTGACTCTCAAAAGTGAAATAAAATATAAAGCTTGCTAAGGCATAAAAGTATCTGCTCTCCAAATTACAGGACTTGAACACTGCAATTGTGTTGCTGAAGCTGTTGAACGTTTTAAGGAGTGTTTCTAATCCCCTTTATAGCTTAGTGCTGAGTGGAGAAACACTGTTTTCTAGTGAAGGAGTTCTCTTAGAAGTGTTAAAAAGAGTTAGCTGGCTTTGGCAAGATTATAGAAAACCCTGTGAACTTCTTTTATTGTTCTGTGTTCTACCCCAAAGAGAGATGTTTTAGCAATGTCAGTGGAGGAGGGATCCTGTGCAATTCTAACCCAAATTCCCATCACCTGAGGGGAGCTGCTGAGTTCTGCCTGATTTAAGTTTCTTGACTAACTATCCCATGTATATTCCCTGGCTATCTCTGTAGGAAGGGAGAGAAGGAGGGAGGGAGAGCAAGGGAGAACAAACTGCCTGCATTTTTAGTAAGCTATTTCAACAGTTTTAGAAGCAAAAACTAGTTTTTTGTTTCAGTACTACTCTGCAATAGCTGCTTTCTTATAAATAAAGAAACCATGAAAATTGTTAACTTTGATGTTCATTATGAGTCCAATAAGAATTAACGTCTCTGAAATACTCTACTCTTCCACTGTAGTCACCATTAAAAAGAGAGTATAATTCCAGAAACAAACTTGTGTCCTGCAAGTCCCGTTCATCACTGAAGCTGTTAGAAAATTTCTGAATATAAAGGTCAGTATAAAACAAAAATCATAATCAAAATGCTTTTAACTATTTTGGAATTATAATTTCTTTTGTTCAAGCTTGAGGCTTCTTGCTTTTCTATGTAAAACAAGCAAACATAAAAACTCTGTACACATTTGAACCCATCACATTACTCCACATATCTCCTGTGTTATTCTGATTTAGAAGAGTAACACCCCCCCCCCCACACACACACACCCTTACTATGCTGGGTGGTTTGGGCCCTGCCCTAGTTTGTCTTTTTGAAAGTAATTCTCACTTTTCTCTAACTCTGACCTCTACTTAAAATGCAACTTTCTGTCAGGTCCAGGGTTTCTAACAGTCTGCCTAAAGCTAATTATTTGAAACCTGACTTCAACTTGAAAGTCTCTTTGAAAAAAGAAACTATAAATAAATAGGTATATTCAGATTTTTTAAAAAGAAAAAAATGGACAAAACCCCATTTTTACTTTTTAATTTCAACTTTCAAAACCTAAACACTCAAAATACAGAAATAAACAGCCTAGAGAGACAATCTACTTCAATGACAAAAAAAAAAAAAAACTAAAACAAACAAAAGCACATTTACCATTGAAGCAAAGAAAGAAGGCATGACTCATTAAAAGGGCACAGTATGTTTTGAATAGTAGCAATATGTTTTGAGGTTATCAGCAATTGCATTTATTGATCTATCCACTCATTTGTTCACCAGATGCCTATTGAGAACAGTTTCTCATATGTTATTTCATTTTTACTAGTTATTTCATATGTAGCCATATATAAGTTGAACTTAGATCTAGAAAACAAAAATTTAATACCCTGTTTATTCATTCATATTAACAAACAGATGGATGTAGTTTGCTATATGAGTTAACTTGTGTTTGCACTCGCATTAGCTGATGGGAAAAGACATAGCATATGGGTGAGAAGGATCATGTAATTAATAACTTGACAGATCTTCAAGCACACAAATAACACAAAACTTTGTAATTATATCAGTAAATTATTCACTTACTGATTCATAAGAATATGAATACATTTATTTGAAATAACTATTTTTATTTTATTTTTAGATTGTGATATCTCATTACATTCTATTTAAATTTAAGTGCTATGCCTTGGCTATTGTGGATCAGTTGGTTGGAATGTTGTCCAGTACACAGAAAGGTCACAGGCCCTATTTCTGGTCGGGACACATACCCAGATTGCAGGTTTGATCCCCACTCAGAGAGCATACAAGAAGGCAACCAGTTGATCTCCCTCTCTCTCTCTTTCTCTCAAAAAGCAATGAAAAACTGTCCTTGTGTGACAATAAAAAAAAAATAAATAAATAAGTGTTATTTGGGTGGTTTTATTCTAGGATTTTGGCTATTTACTAGGGTGATACAATACTTTCACTAATAATGACTCACAAAAAGGTTTCTAAATAAAAGTTGAGTTTTACTGACTTTAAACCTGGACTGACATTAACATTGGTGTTTAACAGATAAAACATTTATTATGTTATATTTTACTCATTGTGAGCTAGCCCTACAGTTTCCTCAAATTTACTTTTTAGAAGTATTTAAAGAAATATTCATTTGGATAAAATGTATGTTTATTTCATTAATAGCCTTGTCACTGAAGTAAAACTACATTTTAAAATATACACAAACTTAAGAATGACGTGGTTATTTTGCAAACTGGTCTTTGTACCTTAGGAAGATTTAGGATCATTTAAGATCTGGATTAGCTTCTTTTTAAAACTCAGGATGTCTCTGTCTTATTTGGTACTTAGCAAGACTTAATATAAAATATTTCATAAGGGTGCCATTAATAGGATTTATTTTTATATGTCCAAATAGAATTAGGACAATATCTATCTGATGTATTTATATACCACAATACCTTAAGGATGTACAATTATAATAATAGTTAACACTTACCACTAACTATTGTGAGCAAACAACTCTGTTATGTAATTTTATATACATTACCTTAGTTAATCTTTTTTTTTTTTTTTTTTTAACCTTAGTTAATCTTTATGACACCACAGTAAGTCCCATTTTACAATGAAGACAATGATATATAAAGGGAAGCTGGTGGTGGTGGTATGCTCAAAATAACATAGCCAGTTCTTTGTGATGAAGAAAACATGATCTTTACACACATTTTGTAAATATTAACTGGGTCTGTAACATTTTAAAATAACATTTTATTAACTAAAAACAGTGCTATTATATGGAAATAACCAACCTAAGAATTTAAAATTTTTTGTTTATAAACTTGCAGAGAGTTCCAAATGGCATTATGAAAATTAATTTTTCTAAATATTGAAAGTTACTTTTCACACTAATTGTACATGGAAAGTAAACATCACTCATATATACTTCATTTTCAAGTGAATTACTAGATAGTGCTAACTTTTGCAGTGGGTGGGGTAAATGACCTTATTTTTATTTTTTCTATGAATTCACAGGGACTAGAGTTCATTTTCCCAGCGAGAGAGAGAACCTACATTTAAAATGTCAATGCTGTTAAGAGGTAGAGTTGGCTTAGTCACTTTAAGCTATATGTGATTGGGGACTGGGAGTAGAGTATATATATGTCAACCAGAGGAAGATTGAACTGAACAGTTCCCAGGTTTCTGGATGGAAAGGGAAAATCAGAAAACTGTGGTTAGGACTTTGGTGCCTAAGGGAAAGGGAACCTGTGACTATCACTAAAAACTGTGGTGGATTTTATGTTATCATCTAAGTTTAACATCAATGTTAAGGGGAATTTTATATTAAAGCCCCAGGGTTATTGCAGGAAACTCAAGAAGAACAGATATGTTTCTAGATAGCCCCAAACCAGGAATGAGGGAACTGTTGTTTCACAAAGGCAGCTACTTTCTCTGTCTGGGTCTTGTTCTCATATTCTCATTCTTGCTCTTTCCCACTCCCTCCTTCTTTCCTATAAGTCAACCAGGCAGCTGCATGGCTAGCTGACTGCTGAGCAGCCCAGCACCAAGAAATAGACAAGAGTCACACACAGTAACCATTTACTCAGCTTTTATTGAATGCAGGTTTACTCAAAGTAGAACATCGACATACATTAACATCCTGCTCACACTCTAACACTCTGAGAGAATTATAACCGCACAGCAATCAATGGAGGATAATAAACCTGAGTCCCAGAGTCTCAGTCTTCAGGCCTGGGAGTCAGCATGGTGGGTAAGGAAGGGAGTTGTCAACATCTTGCAAGGAAGGATCTCCAGAGCCAGGTGGGCAGCAGGGCAGAGCCTCCAGTGGCTGATGCCAAGAGAGATCAGTGTGGCCTGGAGCAGCACTCTGGTGAGTGGAGGCCGCCTGTCTCAGCAGTGGTCTGGAGCCTGCCTCAGTTATCCCTTGAAAGTGGTGTTCTCCACCCTTCCGGCTCTCTTCAATAAATGTCTTGTTATTCCCTGATGCCAAGTGTGGAATATATCCAGGAACCTATGGGTGGTACATGGCTGTTCTGCTTGACACCCTGCTGGCAAAAGTGGAATTTCCCCAGGAGCCTATGTGTAGGTGGCCCACTCTGCAGACATGGCCATTCTCATCACATGGGCAGATTTCTTAGCTGTGTCTCCTTGTCAGATGTGTCTATTCTGACCACATGGAAAGATATTTTAAGTGTGTCCCCTAGCCAGATGGGTCTAGCGTGACCAGTAGTTTTCCTCTTGAACCAAAGTGCCATGGCTGACTGACAGCCATTTTGGTTGACATGAGTGACTCCACTTTGTTTTATATACTGTATGCTATCTTGATTGGACCAATGCCATTTTATTGGTCCTGCTTTCCAGACTGGTATCTCCTCTATGCTCCCCTCTTCAACTTCATATTATTCTGCAGATTGATTTTCCTCTGCTGCTGTGTATTTGATATCTAAACTAATCAAACTAGCAGAATTTATTATTGGTCTAGTTAACATATTTAGTCACTCCTAGTTCCCATTCCAATATTCCTGGGAGGGAAGGTCATTGGTTATGATGAAGAGACTGATGTATACTCCTTGTCAAACCAGTTCTGGCTGGGTGGGCACACAATATGGGGAAAGGGGGTGCTAAGGACCACCATGGGGGTTGGGGTAACAAAATGTTTGAAGTATAATTTGTTATTGGGTCAATGTCCAGATCAAATTACTGGAGTAAATAAAAGATATTAAAATGTGGGTAATTAATTGGTTAATAGTCCTAAGGACCAGGGACTTAGGACCAGGGAAAGGTTAAGAACTATTCCCAGATCATCCTGTCAAGGATAGTCAGATCAACTAGGCAAAAATTCAGTGTAAAATTACTTTTGCAGATTACTCCTGGAATTTACATATAGGAAATTGAATGACAAATAATTCTTATAGTGGAGAAAACAATCTTTCTTAACTTAAAATTTATTGATATAAAATAGATGAAAGTGATCATTAGATCAAGTGTCTCACCTTTACTAAGCTTTCCAATTAATGAATTTCCAAATGACCTATTTATAGCTATATTCAAAGATGACTTTCAGATCAATTTCACATCTTCTGTAATCTTCATTTGTGGATAAGCCTGAGCTGGAAATCTTTGTCTATATTTTATTTTTTCTTTTATATTTGAAGCTATGACTTTAAATCCCAGATAAGCTTTATTCTAGAAAACATCATACTTACTTTATAATACAGATCTCTTTGTGATGTTCATAATGGCTCTTGCTCTGACTATTTTAGAGCTAAATTATTTTAACTCTTATAGCTAAAACAAAAAATGATGCAATTGAGAGGAAGAAACTGATCCTGAATTGTTTCACATTCCCATGCTCAGAAGCCCAGTGGAATCTATAATTTACTATACAATCACAAGGTAGCTGCTCTTTGCTTTTTAATCATTGCAGCTGTTTTGTTAAGAGAAATAAAGATGGTTGGAGTTTTCTGGTAGAATTGCCTCTTCTAGATTTTCCCAATCAATAATAAGCATCCACTCTTCTAATTATATTTAACAGGCAATGCAGAGAGAAATTTAGGGAAAAAAATATTAAAAACAGCTGACTTATCTTGAGAGGAGTAAAGAACAGGAAAATATCCAACAAGTTAAAGTGGATTTTAATAATAGTATAAGAAGAAGTGTATTCAATGTGAATTTTAGAAATGTTATTTATGCAAAAGCAATGTAGGTCTTATTGAAAACCCACCTGAAATCAAATATAGTTCCTCCACCTTCACATAGGAGCTCCTTCATGGGCCAGTTCTCCAAGGCTGAAGGATATTAGACTTCCTGGAGCAATTCAAGAAGAATGGGACTTCCTCTTTACATAACATTTATACTATCTCTCATCAGCAGTGAAAAAATAGTAAGAAACTAATAGTTTACTGACGTTAAATCTTTATCAAACAAAATAAGAAAAAAATAAAAGAGAACAAAAGATAAAAGAAGGATGGAAGGAAGGAAGGAGAGAAGGAAGGAAAGGAAAGGAAACAGGAACACTGTTTTCTTCTAGCCTTGAACCAACGCTTTCCTTTGTCTCTTTGGGCATCTGCTCCATGAACCCACATACTGTGATGGCCACAAGGCTTTCCATTACTTATCTCCAAGCCTTGTTCCATCAGCCCACTCTCAGAAAAGGGTCTAACAACCTTAATTTAGTAATAAGTTTTAATACTCTTTCCATCCCTGTACCTTTCAACAAGCTGGGAAGCATGTAACCAAAGAAACTCCAGTCCCTGGATCTAACAGATACTTTAAGAAATCATTAGTACTTTCTCAGTATCTTGACAAAATGTATCCCTGACAACTTGTAACCAGTCATAGTTGGGATGAGAACAATCTGTCCTAGAGCTCATTCTCCACAAGGGATCTTTTTAACAGTTGTGAAAGGTTATGTGTTCATAAGCTGACATGTCAGCTTTCTATATCTCCATAACAACATACCACAGACTGTGTGGCTTAAACAGCAGAAATGTATTTTCTCACAATTCTTGAGGTCCAAGGTCAAGGAGTGAGCAGGTCTGGTTTCTTTTGAAGCCTCATTCTTTGGCTTATAGACAGCTGCTTCTTACTGTGTCTTCACACGGTCTTTTCTCCATGTATATGAACTCCTGGTGTTTCTCTGTGTGTCCAAGTTTCCTATTCTTATAAAGACACCAGTCAAATTGGATTAGGACCACTTTGAAGACTCCATTTACACACATAATCACTTCTTTAAAGGCTCTGTCTCTAATTACAGTCACATTCTTAAGAGTTAGGACATATGAATTTTGAAGGGACACAATTTAGCACATAAGAAAAGGTCATTAATACTATGATGAAAAGACATTAGAAGAAGCAGTGTAGAAAGTTTAAAATGTCAGTTGGAGGACTGCTTGAAATTTTAGAGAAGTAGTCTAGAAATGACATATTATTTATATTGCTTTTAAATATCTTTTAAAGTTTTGTATTCGTCTGGTTTATTTTTTTTTTTAAATTTGTTGTTGTTGTATTACATCCATCCCCTTTTTGCTCCCCTCTGTCCCCCTCCCCACCCACTCATTCCCCCCCAAAGTCAATCCCACCTGTTGTCCATGCCCATGTTTCCTTTATACTAGGTTCTTGCCTAAACTGCTCCCCTTCCTTGCCTCTTCCTTCCCCCTCCGCCCAACCCCCTTCCCCATGACCACTGAAGACCTATTCACTGTATTCATATATTTGGTTCTGTTTTGCTTGTTGTTAGTTTTGTTCATTATTGTTCTGTAATGGGTGAGATTATATGGTATTTGTCCTTCACTGTCAAGTCTGTGTTTTTATCAGCCTTGGGTGAGTGCCTCAGCTTCAACCCTGCCCTCAGGTCCTGCTATTCCTAAAGATAGAAGCTAACTTCTACTGTTAGTGATTGGCCACCTGTTAAATGTAGTCTTTGAGAAGAGCGTGTTTTTGGCATCCTGAAAAGATCTGTATTATGGAGATCTGTGTGTTACACTGTTGCTCCTATGATATTATCAATAAAACAAGGCATTACAGACATGAGAAGCTATATATTATATATTTTACATGAATGGTTTTGAGTGGTGTTGGTTGGAAAATATTGCAGAAACCTGTTAAAAGTGCTCAGGTTAGCCTTTTCCCTCATATACTTCCTCATTTTAACATTGGCATTCTGAAAGTTGCCTAAATGGTACCATTGCTAATTAGGTGGCACTTTTCTTCAATATTTCAAAACTGCTAACTGAAAAGACACAAAGATTGCTGTAAATGTAAAAATATCTTGCAAAATGATGAAAAATTTGAAATTTAAAAATATTAGAGTACACACATGCTTCTCCTAGCACAATGCTTCTCACTTTGTTGGATTTCAATACATCTGCTGTTGAGTGAATTAGGCTGTGTACTTCTAAGGCACTTTACACCTGCCTGTATTAAAGCACTCATTGCATTATATAATAACCATGACTTCCCTCATTTGTAACTATAACTAGGCTGCACACTAGGTTTATTTCTGTATCCCAAGTATATAATGAATTGCTTGACAATAAAGAACCTGACTACATATTTCTTGACTGAAAGACATAACAGGTGATTTCAACAGCAGTGCTGACAGAACCGGCTTTCCATGGCCCTATGCAAGCAATAATTGCAAATAGAAAAAAGAGATCTTTGGTAACTTTGGCCTTTTGCCATTGGTTCCAGAAGTCTGGAGAGCTATCCTCATCAGTGTAAATAAATTTAAATTGCACTCATTTTCCTAATGCTAGAGGTTCTTGGGACAGTGCTAAAACTGGGAAGGTCTTGGGTAAACTCGGAAAGGTTGATGATCTTATATAAGGAAGGACTTTCCTCAAATCCTGTGAGGAAATATGATTATCTAGTCAAAGGGTGAAAAAAATCTAATTTAACTGAAATTTATGGAGATAAGGTCACTGTAAAATGAGGTTGTTCATGTATTTTCTCATAACTTGTAAAGATTAAATAAGGTAGTATATTTAAGGAGCTTAGATCATTACTCAGCATGTAGTATTCTCCCAAAAGAGCAATTGTTATGGTCAAAAGTGTATTGACCTTCTAGAACATAACCAGTACTCTACAAGACACAACTTTAAGATGAGAGTTTACAAGGGGCTCCATTTTATGTCCTTTGAGCTTGTGTCATCAGATAGGTAGTAACTGATCATTTTCAATAGGCCACCAAAAAAATGAATTTAGAACTCATGTGAGCAGCCTGAAATAATATAACCCATTATACCAGGTAATGGTTGAGGACATGACTAGATCCTTGAGTGGAGTTAAGAGAAGGGCTGTGGTGAGAATAGATTACTACCAAGACACCAGTGAAATCGAGAAGAAAGTATGAACTCGATTCTTGCAGGTATCTAGTCAGGGAGGACTACTAAGCTTATTTTTATCAGGAGAAATAAAGTGAAAGTTCAATATCTATTATGCATGTTATATAGCACCTTGGGGATGAAGAGATGGGCTGCAATTTGGTAGCAATAGGGAGCAAGGAGCAATTGAACTTGTAATAATTCTTTAATGGCCTTATGAAAAGTTTAAAGCTTAAATTTCAAATTCAAAAATCTGGAAGGTTTTATGTTTTACATTGGAAAAATGAATTAGGTAGTAGAAGTATACATATTGCTTTGATAATTCAGAAGGGGCATCAAAACATTGTGTTTCTGTTTCAAATTGATTTTTTTAAACCACTCTTACATGATAAGTTTAAAAATTCTGGTTAATAAGGCATCTTAACTGATAACAATTTTGAGTGACAAAAGGTCAGTAAATCAAACAACAGAAACAAAATGAAACAAAATGCACATCATGGCACTGCATGTGTTATAGAAGAACCAGGGTTTGATTCTTCTTACCAATGCAGTAAAGAATTACAGATCAGTGAGTCTATTAGTGTGCCCAAAAATTTATTTATGAACGGGAAAGCAAAAACAAGGGTGGCTAATGGCCAGGGTGGCAAACCTGCCCTAGGGTGGCCAGAAGCTGGGGGCCAGAGGCCCAAGGAGGACCAAGAGTGCCAAGAGAGCAAGTCCTTTGTTGTGAAGACTTACAGAGTTGGTGGGATGGGGGCGAAGTTACATATTGATTGATAGGTAAAGCTGCCCCTAGCTTTCCAGGACTGGGGTGTGGATACCTAAAGGTGTTAATGGGCTTCTTCCTTTAGGCACTATGGGCCCTTTCCTGCCTTTCGGGCCCTGGGATGTAAACACAGTTTTAAAGGCTTTCCTTTCCAGAGAGTGGAAAGGGCACATGAAATTCCAAGGACCTTCCTCTTCCTGAGCTAACACAGTGTTTCTTGTGATGTTGAAACACCTGGCAATACTATCAGACCAGGCTCAGGACTGCTGGGTTAGCAGGTGGGACATGTCTTCCTCTGCTTCTAGCCTCCTGTAACACATGTACTTTCCAAAATATTCCTATCTAAGTATTAACACAAATGCATCATTCACCAAGAACTATTCTTTGAGTTCAGCATTTTTCATTTTCTCATTAAAATGGATAACTTACTTGGCTTATTTTTAATTAAGCCCGAGTTTCTGCCATTAAGTTATATGTAAAATCTTTCAGCAGAATTACTGGGATGAAAGGTGTGGAGAAATCAGCAAAATATGGGGGAAGATAAATTACCAAGTGGTAGGATGGGAGTGGCAATTTCGAACATTCTTTGCAATGGAATATTTTATTGCCTTGGGTTGTATCAGGATAGTTTAAGAAGAATACGTTGAGGAAATTGAGTTACACCCTGAAACCAAGGTACCCAGCTCATTTGCAGATGGAAACGTAAGTTAGCACCACAGAGCCCCCCTCCCCACACCTGGGCTGCTGTTATATGAGTACTCAGCAACACCACTGCTGCAGGTGCTAAACCGGGGTGCATGATTATGGATGAAAGTACTCTACTTGATTTTGCTGACTGCAGGATTCATTTCAGAAACACCAAGACAGGGATTGGTGTGTGGGAGTTGAATGAAAAGACTTCAGAATTAAAATTAATATCCCTCCAACACTCAGAGAATGAGCCAGCAATCCATAGAGGCTTGACACACATCTATAATGGTTTCCTCTGTATTGGGAGTAATGCAAATCATGGCTTAGTTGAAAGATGTTCCTGTGAAATCTTTCATGAGTAAGAAAATTACCCATAATCATTGTTATTAATACATAAAAACAAACTAACATGAGCCATAGATTAACCATTGCTTTTTAATTTAACACCTTGGAGAGGAAAAGCCAGGTAATTATACTTTATCACTGAACAGTGAGGACAAATTTGTCTTCCCTGGATGTCTTTGCACCAGCATGCAAAATGTTCAGCTAAGAGACTCCTTAAAACACCTTGTGCATTTTCCAACAAAATATTCTGTCCTTAGGTTGGGAGTGATAGCTGCTAATTTTCAAAAATCTGAGCGCAAAGAGGGCTTTTCCTGAAAATCATATGTAACTCTACTTATTTGATGACATAGAAGAAACATTCAGGATTACTTATCACAATGTTGAAAATGTTCTATTTATTCTCTTATGTATAATCAGATTAGCCTTTTCTTTTGTGCTATAATTTTTATACCAAATGGCAAGGTTCATTCAGTAAAACATGGCTGTCTTCTAATGAGCTCACTTATGTTAGTCTTTTGATTAAAGGAGAAATAAGAAAAATGGGAGAAATCAACACAACTTTGACAGACAAAAAAACTAACTTGAATTGCCCTAAAGTTAGAAAGGGCTCAAAAGGTTTGTTTTGAACCTTAGATTACTCCTTTTACAGTTCCACAGCTAACACCTTCATTTGAACCTTAATATTTTAACCTGGATTAAAATAATTATTTCTAAACTAGACATTTTGCATCTCAACTTTTTTTCAGTAATCCATTTTACAATTTCCTGGAATGATCTGTGTAAAATATTCCTGAGCACGTAGTATTTCTGCTCTAAAACTTCAATGGTTCTTTACTAACATAGGAATTATAACGATTTCACCTGGCAACTACACATGGCCACTTCAGACTTTTTCAGAGGTGACAAACGGGCAACCAGGGACAGCAGTCTTTGGCAAGCCTAATTTGTTTGGTCGACACTAGCATTTCTTAAAATGTTGAAAATACTCATTTTAAAAATCAGAAGAGAGTAGCGGTGGTGGCGGCTGCTCTCCAGCATCATGAGCGTGTTCAGCAGTGAGAAGCGCCACGCTCCGTTTCATGATATTCCAATTTATGCAGATAAGGATGTGTTCCACATGGTAGTTGAAGTACCGCGCTGATCTAATGCAAAAATGGAGATTGCTACAAAGGATCCCTTAAACCCTATTAAACAGGATGTGAAAAAAGGAAAACTCCGTTGTGTTGCAAATTTGTTCCCTTATAAAGGATATATCTGGAACTATGGTGCCATCCCTCAGACTTGGGAAGACCCGGGACACAATGACAAGCACACTGGCTGTTGTGGTGACAATGACCCAATTGATGTCTGTGAAATTGGAAGCAAGGTATGTGCAAGAGGTGAAATAATCAAGGTGAAGGTTCTGGGCATATTGGCTATGATTGATGAAGGGGAAACTGACTGGAAAGTGGTTGCCATTAATGTGGATGATCCTGATGCAGCCAATTATAATATTAATGACATCAAGCAGCTGAAATGTGGCTATTTAGAAACTACTGTGGACTGGTTTAGAAGGTACAAGGTTCCTGATGGAAAACCAGAGAACCAGTTTTCTTTCAATGAAGAATTTAAAGATAAGGACTTTGCAATTGATATTATTAAAAGCACTCATGACTTTTGGAGAGCACTAGTGACAAAGAAAATCCACAGAAAGGGAATCAGTTGCATGAATACCACAGTACCTGAGAGCCCCTTCACATGTGATCCTGATGCTGCCAAATCTGTTGTGAATGCTTTACCACCACAATGTGACTCTGCCTGCACAATACCAACTGATGTGGATAAGTGGTTCCATCACCAGAAAAATTAAGGATTTCCCGAATACAAGTGGATATTGCCACATCCTATTAATCTGGAAGTATTAGATGCAAAAGTAGTGGCTTTTCAAAGCTTTAAATGTGTAGAACTAATCTAACAAAGCAAATTCTTCTGTAACCAAGCCAATGTATTTAGTATGTTGCTCATATAAAAGCATTTTTCACATTTCAACCAAGGTAATTTTTAGTACATGCTTATTTAATTAAAGCAGTTATTGGAATTTGGAGGTCATTTGTGAATAAATGTGGCAGATTGGATATATACATTTACTGTGTGTTAGGAAATAAAATGATTTTGCTGAAAAAAATCAGAGGAAGTCTCATATTTTAATTTTAAAATTTTTGGAAAATTTTAAATTTATTTATTGGTATTTAGAAGGGGAAGAGAGAGAGAGAGAGGGAAAGAAAGAGAACATCAATTTGTTGATTTATTGCCTGAGAGGGGCTTGAACCCACAACCTTGGTGCATTGGGACAGTGCTCCAACCAACTAAACAATTTAGGCAGGGCAGAAGAGATCTCATTTTTAAAAGCCTGTGCTCTAGCTACCCATTTTCATGGGACAGTAGTTACATTATTGTTAAAGAGTGGCTGCCTCCTTTACTCAAGAAGTAAGCCTTCCTGGTTTGCCAGACCTCACATTTTTGTTGCCTTAAACTTGGCCTCCTTTCCTCATCTGCTTCACCTGCCTATAGGTGTCAGTGTGGCAGCCCCTGATTTCTATTGGTATCTTACAAAAAGTCTTCTGCATAATCCAAATTGATCTTACCTTAATTATCCCTATTTCTATGTCATACACAGGACTACCCACCCAAAATGCCTTCTGTAATATATACTATCATTTTAACACCTTTTTCAGTTTCTCTTTCTTTTAAGAATATTCCCCAATTCCTTCTATCCTATGTGGCTGTTTTCAGGTCTCATGTTATTTTATGGGTGGAACTTGGGTTTGAAAACAATTAGCATAATTCCTAAAGTTCTGTGTAAGACTTATTTCCCAAAATATATTATAAACTACTTGAGGATTGGACAGTCATATCTATCTCTTTATAAATCTAAGTATAGCACCATAGTATATGAATAATAGTCATTCAATAAAGGTTGAATTTTTAATTATAACAGATACTGTTCCAGTTTCTAGAAACCTAAATAAAAACAAAACACTGCCTTTTCCAATGTTAATTGTTTATCATAGGAATACTTCTTTTCAGAATAAAAATTACAGAACAATATAACATGAAAAAGCCTGTAGTATTTTTTAAAATAATATTAATAGCACTTGTTAAATACCTACCTTCCAGATATTGCTCTAAGTACTGTCCTTATTTTAACACATTTGAGGGTCATAATTCTGAAGCAAGTTCTTGAGGAAACGGTATAATTCCATGTTGTGAATCTAAGATGACTTCCTAAATGGGGATGACATGTGGAGTGGCTCTTGTAATACTTAGAAGTCTATCATATGAAGAAAAGTAAAGCAGTCTAGGAGTAGTTATACAGTTTTATTAAAGCCATAGTAGGTGCATGATATTTTCAGGGCTTAGTGAGCAACTAAGTGGGGTAGAACACCTGGTGTGGCCAAATTAAGTGAAATGTACTAAGAAATTTGCACATATGTATTCCTCTGGACAATGGAAAACACTGAAAGTCAATAAGAGTATGATGTAATCAAATCATCTTCTGCAAAGGTGTGGATGATGTCCCCAGACTGTGTGACCAATGAGGGTGCAGTAGTTCAACTCATATCTATTGAGGATGTGAACCAGGCCTTAAATTCAAATGCCAATTAAGAAACAAAAAGAGGGAGTTAGATTCTGGGGAACTTGGAGAAAAAGGGGTTTGAAACATCAGAGTTTCAAACTTTGTTCTGAGGACATTAATTGAAATAGGGAAGTCAGGAAACAGATTTGAAGCAGTAAGAGATGGACTTTCTAAATGCATCTCAGATACCTCATCAGAGTTTTGTTTTTTTCTTTTATACTCAGTAGCTCATATTGAGCCCATAACTCCCTAAGAAATTTCCACTTCTTTCCAGCATCAAGCATAAGTTTCTAAAAACTGTCAGGATTCCTTCTATCAAATAATTTTATTTTCTTGTCAGAACCATTTGTAGTGGTCTCTGAGTATCTAAGGGCACATATCGGTAATCCAGGAATCTCTGTCTCAATAGTCTTCTATATCACGTAACTGAAGTTTAATCCATTATGAAATTTATTGTTGGTTTTTCAAGAGAGATTTTTACCAGCTTTCTTGTTGTAGAACCAAAGGAAGTAGAGGCTGCTTTCTTTATTATTGAATATATCCTCCTCTAAGGGTCTTATATAAGTCAAACTTTAGTAATAGACTTATACTACATAAGGGGGTTTGGCATAATACAGAAATTATCTCTAGTCATGGTGTGAATTTACTGTATGTATGCACATAATGTTATACATTAAATGTAAAACTTTGAATATATTTATAAAGAAGAATTTTTTACTCAATACATTATTCTCTTAGGTTATTTGAAGTTGCAGTTTCAGAAAAAGGGAATTAAGCCCTTTTGTGGTTCAGTGAATTGAACACTGTCTTGAGAACCAAAAGGTTATAGGTTATTGGTTCAAATACTACTCAGGGCACATGCCTGGGTTGTAGGCCAGGTCCCCAGTTGGGGGCAAGTGAGAGGCAACTGATTGATGTGTCTTTTACTCATTGATGTTTCGCTCCCTCCCTTTCTCCCATATCTTCTCTAAATAAATAAAGTCTTTTTAAAAATAAAAAGGAAATTAATTTTAATATGAAGGATAAGATTTTATGGTGTGTTTTTATTTTTTAATAAATATTAAACTTTGTGATGAGCACTGCTCTAGGCACTGGGACTATGGAAGTGAATAAAATACCTAAAGTTTATGATCTCATGAGTTTACAGTGAACTGATAGATACAGGCCAGAAGAAAATACCAGCTTTTGCAAAGTGGTTGGGTAGAATGTTTTTTATAATGTTGAAGGTGATGGTACCTTATCAGTTCTGTTTTTTTTTTTTTTTTTAATGTCAATAGAAAGCTAATATCCACAGTTTTTATTAATTTTCTTCTAGAAAGCTATATTCTTACCGAAAGTGAAAGAATGGGAAGAATTTACCTTTATACTGAAGGAAAATTAATTTATGTTTAAATCAATAACTTAAAAATTCTCTTTAGTTCTTCACACACTAAACCTCATATTTGGTTTAGCTTCACTGGCATAGCTGCAAAGTAATATATATATTATTTGGTTTCTTCTTCTTCTTCTCCTCCCCCTTTTCTTTTTCTTCCCTGCACTCCCCCGCTTCACCCCAGGATATGTCCACAGACTTTGGAGAGAGAGGAAGGAGAAAACAAGAGAGAAAGATGGGGACATGAATAGTTGCCTCTCATATATTCCCTAACTGGGGATGGAACCAATGAGCTGGATCTGTATTCTGATTGGGAATCAAACCTGTGACCTCTTTGGTATGCAGGACACCGCTCCAACTGAGCCATCCTGGCCAGGCTTCCTGTTCTTTTTAACAGCTTTCTCAACATACACTAAATTAGGAGACATCAAGAAATGTGCTTGGAGACTGAGAACATACTTTATTTTGCCTACCAGTAGTGCCATCTTTCCATCAGTTTTACCATCTCTAGCATCAATATTTTCATTTTCTATTTGGCACCAAGTTCAAAATACAACAAATATCTGTATGCTTGCAAAAACCCTACTCGAAAGGCCATTTAAACACCTGACATTATTTAATAGTGCATGTCAAGCTCAGTGCTACATAAAATCAAGTACCACCTCTAAAATAGAACTTGGTACTGGAAGGTCATACCAGCATGCAAAAGCCTGGCTCAGCACTGGAGATGGAATCTGGGGTTGTAGCAGACTATATGTTCAATATAAAAAATAAAGAACAGTTTGTCTTGGGGATAAAAACAAAAACTAAAAATAAACATGCACATTGAATTAAGCAGTTCAAAAGTGTAATCCTTGCACTCCCATTGTGCCCTTGAGGGATCAATTTAGACTGATTATCAATATTTATAAATGGTGTCACTTAATCTCTATATACCTATGTATAAAAATATAAAAACTTTTAGCAAAGGAAGTGTAGCACCATGAACAGTATCTCTTGACTTTTATTGCCTCTATGCTGCCACCCTACCTCATCCATATTAGAATCACTTGGGAAACTTAAAATACTAGCAAGAGTTCAGAGGGATTGAGTCTGAGTAATTGACATTTTTAAAGCTTCCTAGATTGTACTGTGCAGCCAGGCTTGGGGAATGCTGTCTCTTCTTGCCTATGAACTGAGTTTAGGGTACGCACCCCAAATTTGAGACTCACTGCTTCAAGTTAGTGTGCCTAGCACCATTGAGCACTTTTTTTTCTTAAACTTTTCCTAACCTGGAAAAGATCTATTGTGTGGGCATAAACATATTGCAGTTGAATAATTTGAAATTAGAGTGTACTCTGGTTTAGTCAAATGATCAGAAATTAAAGGAGGGGTTCTATCAAGTATGGAAATCTTCCAACTATTACTTGAAGCTCATAGATAAGTCAGAGATGGCTGTATTTTAAATTCCACTTACCATTTGTTTGATCTACAAAGTCTGTCTGTAAAAAAGTCCAAGCGTTGTTAATATAATGAGAACAGTTTGTGCAACATTGATGTAACCTGGCAGCTGAAGAGAGTGGACTGGAATGCACATGCATGAACAGTGATGACTTCACTGTACTAGTCATTGAGGGTGGTAGAAACCTTTGAGAGAGCATATGTACTGTGTGATTGTCACATTCAAAATGACTGAGCAAGTAGAGCAACAAATCTGTAGCAAATTTTGCATTAAGCTTGAACATTCCTCCACAAAATCTATTCAGATAATTCAGAAGGCCACAGCTATGGGCAACTGGTGATTTTGGCATTTTTATCATGGCAACACACCAGCTCATGCATCCCTTCTTGTGCAGAGTTTTTTAATGAAGCATTAAATCATCCAGGTGACTCAGCCCCCTGCAGCCCAGATTCTTGCCCTGTGCATTCTGGCTTTTTCCAAAACTAAGATCACTTTTGAAAGGGAAAATATTTCAGACTATGAGATTGAGAAAAATACAATGGGGCAGCTGATGATGATTGAATGTTTCTTGTATTATGTAACTTCTTCAATAAATATCTCTATTTTTCATATTACATGGCAAGATACTTTCTGGACAGACCTTGTAAGTGATTAAATCTGTCAAAAGTAAAAATGGTTAAACACTTGTTTGTTTTTAGTATTGTTATTTTTACACGCACTAACTGATTTTATACTTGTGTCCCACTTGGAGGGTCCTTTGAGTTTCTACTTCATTTTCTCAGGAAGGCCCTGCCTAAACTTGGGATACACTAGGCCAACTTGCTAGGTTTCTCTTCATCTTATACAGCAATCATCATCCCTTACTTTTCTCCTTAGTTTAATTTTCTGAACTCCCCACTAGATAGCAAGACATATGAGGGCACATCCTCATTTGTTTTGCTCATCACTGTTTTCCCACACTACGGAGGTTCCAATTTCCATGGAGTACATAAAAAGTGATGCCACCCCCCTCCAAAATTTTGTGTGCATTTGGGAATGTAAGTACAACGTAGGAATATTTTCGGGAATTTACTGACCATTAAGCATTTCTCCAGAGATGCAGTACCTATTGTTCTAAGAGACACTATAGTTATTTTTTTAAAGATTTTTAAAATTTATTGTTTTTAGATAGAGGGGAAGGGAGAGAGGGAGAGAGCCATCAATGTATGGTTGCCTTTCACCTGCCTCCAGCTACGGACCTGGCTGGAGACCTGGCTTGCGACCTGGCTATGTGCCCTGACTGGGGAATTGAACCAGTGACCTTTGGGTTTGCAGGTTGGTGCTGTATCCACTGTGCCACCAGCCAGGGCTTTGTAGTTATTTTATGTAATATGCTACCCTGTCACCATATTCAGGGCTATATGGCTCAGGAAAATCTCAGCAAGGTTAAACCCCATAAACAAAAACTTGTCATGGGCATCACCATGGTAATCATATCATAGTATAAGGTTTTGCTGTCTAATCTTCTAGTTTTGATAGCTTTTGTAGCCAATTTTATGTAAATGGTGCCAATGATTGTTTGTAGAGAAAATTCTTAGTCCTGTAGTCTTATTGATCCTTGTTTTTGTTTTTGTTTTCCAAGCATGTTTGATATTCAGGTGGCCAGAACAAAGTGACATTCTGAGTAGTGTATGCATCATTACCCATAAAGCTTAAAGGATTTAGGAAATAACCAGGTATACAGGTCTCATATTATATTACTAATTTTACGAACATCTTTTATGGAAACTATTTTAATTTATTATTTATTTTTGAATTTAGATTTTCTAAATTTTTTTTAATTTAATTTTATTGTTGTTGCATTATATCCATCCCCTCTTTCCTTCCCTCTGTCCCCTTCCCCACTCACCCACTCCCTTCCAAAGTCAATCCCACTTGTTGTCCATGTCCATGGTTCTTCCATGCTAGTTCCTTGACTAAACTGCTCCCCTTCTTTGCCTCTTCCTCCCCCCTCCCCGCTGCCCACTGAAGGTCTATTCATTGTATGTATGTATCTGGTTCTGTTTTGCTTGTTTGTTTGTTTTGATCATTATTGTCCTGTAATGGGTGAGATCATAATGGTATTTGTCTTTCACTGACTGGCTTATTTCACTAAGCATAATACTTTCTAATTTTTCCCATTACCTTTTAATCCCTTTATACCCCCACCCCAACAATTACCACACCGTTGTCCATGAATCCTTTTTTCTCTCTTCCCAATACTTCTTCAGGTAACCTATTTTTTTTCTTATGGATACATTTTGAATGTAATATGAAAATAACACATGTTGCACATAATACCTCTTTCCAGAACATTAAAAGAGAGAGTAAATGAGATTGAACCTACCAGCAACCCTAAACCTGGGAGAGAACAATGCTGTGCTAATTCAGTGAATTACTGTGTTTTACGATCCTTAGTTTATACACCATTAACTAATAGGCCAGCCAGTACACATTCATTTATTAAAGTAAAATGTGAGGGGTGACAGATTTTATGCCGATTACCATATTTACTTTTGTACCACTAAAATAAAATAGAAAAAAATGGCTGAGCCTCTATCAACTATAAATTCCCATTCTTGAAAGAATGCCATGCTAAACATATTTGACAAAAATTGAAAACTAGTATGTATAATGTTTAAATGCATCTGATAACCAAAAAGAAAAACAGAAACATGGTAATGATTATTGTTTAAAATGGCTGCACCTTGTCCTAGATG
This sequence comes from Noctilio leporinus, assembly GCA_004026585.1. Classification (NCBI taxonomy): domain Eukaryota; kingdom Metazoa; phylum Chordata; class Mammalia; order Chiroptera; family Noctilionidae; genus Noctilio; species Noctilio leporinus. The sequence continues at coordinate 135,551 of PVIW01002266.1, read as the reverse complement.
GTGGGTGTGGCTCAGTTGGAGCTTTGTCCTATAACCAGAAAGTTTTGGGTTTGACTCTGGTCAGGGTTGCCAGTTCAATCCTTGCTCTGGGAGCTTACGTAAAGCAACCAATTGATGTTTCTCCTTCACATCAATGTTTTTCTCTCTCTTCTTTCCCCTCTCTCTCTAAAAGCAATGAAATAGAAATGCCCTTGGGTGAGGATCAAAAAATAATGGCTGCTTTTAAATTTAAGAAACCTTGACGCAGGCTAGAATGCTACATTAATCTGTTTTTCTTCTAAGTATAGTTCTGTAACACAAAAGGTTCTTATAAAATTACTTTATTTTTATCATTGATTTTTTTGTGTTTCCTCTTTAATTCTTATTGCCTGTTTTCATGTGGTAAATGATTCATTTCCATCTTTGAAGGTATCATGTAAATATGGCAACAGTCACCCATATCCTCTCTTACTTGTCACTAAGACAAGTTTTACACATTTAGTTCCTTATTCTTCCCTTATAATTGAATTTATCCAACTGCTTAATCATTATAGTGGTTCCTCCAGTTTGTCTGCTGAGAAACAGTGGGGAATAATTGATGTATTATTTCTTAATTGTCTTATTCCTAAAATTTTTAAATGGAAGATTAGAGCATGACTGTGTGCTCAGAGTTCTGAATTCTCAGCTGCCTCTCATCCCTCAGGAGTAATTTAAAGTACCCAGAATGCTAAACCAGAATTATGTGGAGATACAAATTATAATTAAAAGATAATATAAAAATAACTTTAAAACAAAAACACATGGTACATTTTGTTTATGGTTGCAGAATTATCACTTTTAATTCAATAATTTCAATAATTAAAAGAAATTTATATTTTATATCATAACTGCTGATTTTATATTATTTGGTATGATTACTTAATATTCATTAATACTTATATTTTTAAATATAAAAATATACACTATTTTTGACTCAAGTTATTTTGATACTATTGTACTTTTTCCTCTGAACTTACTTTATTTTGGCAATATTGTACCACCTACCTTAAACTTACATTTCAATAGGAATTTGTATTTTTGTAGGGTTGGACTAAGCCTGTTAAAACTTCTAGCAGAGAGAGAAATAAATTAATAAAGTGGTATCTAGAACATATATACAAGTTGACCTTGAGTTGAATATGTAATATGTGTTTCAAAGGGCATTTCTGAATTATAGAATTATAAAATACAGGCTTAGATATAAATAAAATTATTTTCAGAGGGTGGAGATACAGGTAATTCAAGGACAAATAAATACTACCTCATTCAATTCATAAACATAATTTTCATTTATCAAAGAGAAGTTACTCTATTTATAGGGCAAAATAAATGTGAGAATATACAAGACATGTCTATTTTTCCCCTAGAATTTGACAGTAACTGAATCATTGTAACATTGGATCAGCAATTTTTACAATGCTTTCAACAGACTTTGGCCCTGAACCTTTGTATATGATGTTATTTAGGACCTCAATATTTTTTTAACATTGAAGTGGCATTACTGTATATAAGTGGATATGTTTTTTGTAGTGAGGAGGATCAAGGAGGTAATTGTTGTTCAAGCCAGCTGCTTTTATTTATTATATGCGGATAAAATCAGACCTGATTCAAATCACAGTGCCAATCAGGCACATGATAATGCCAAAATCATATTATAGGCATGACAATACAAAGTTATAATCTCTAAAATTTTATGTCTTTTGAAATGAGCATAGCAAGGCCACTTCATAAATTTGTTGTGAAGATTATGTTAACCTGGATAAAGAATTTGTTACATCAACTGAAGACATTATTATCATTATTATTTTTTAAGACTTCATTATTTTTATAGAGAGGGAAAGGGAGAGAAGCAGAGAGGGAGAGAGACATCAACGTATGGTTGCCTTTCACCTGCCTCCAGCTACAGACCTGGCTGGAGACCTGGCTTGCACCCTGGCTATGTGCCCTGGCTGGGAATCAAACCAGGGACCTTTGGGTTCACAAGCCAGCATCTTATCCACTGAGCCACCAGCCAGGACCTCGTTACTATTATTTTATTATTAATCATTACTAGACAGTGGTGCAGTGACCCTTTCAAAGCAGATCAGACATATTTTCATGTTTGACTACTGGGCAATTTCCAAAAATAGAATAAAGTTTGTCTTTTTAGAAGTATAGTCAATTTAATCCAGAAGCCACCAGAAAAATGGTTTGTATTCATTGTGCACCTCTTCAAATGACAAGAACAGATCTTAACCTAAGTTAGGTTAAATGGTAAATAGAATAGTTATAGAAAATGATACTCAATAGAGATAGTACAGCATAATCTTGTTCAGGGACAAAAAAAAAAAAAAAAAAAAACGACACAAAAAGAGACAATTTTTATGTTGCAAACCCAGCTGTGAGGATTCTATAGTTCACAACCATTCCAAAAATGTGGCAATACTATCTTTAAATAATCAAACATTGTTTCTTAATGTGTTATAGAACAGAGAACTTAAAGTAATGTTATGTTATTCATTCTGTTGAAAAGAGACATAGGGAAACTTTTTTAGAGAGCTATCCAAAGGAACATTAAAGATGATGAGAGTGCAGAACAATGTCTGTGAGCAGTTCTTCAGCAAGAAAAAATACCAGACAGAGATAGGATGCAATCACCTGCAGGAATATGATGATGCCCAGAAAAGAAGTAAAAGAATGCTTTCTCATCCATTGTCCTTTCCTGTTTCTAATTTTGTGAGAATCGTATCATTATGCTCATTGTAATATCTAAAGGCATTACTTGTTCCATGTAAATGTATAAAGGAAAAGATTATGCTTCTTTCCTTTGGTTTTCAGGAACAACCCCATGATAACGAGCCCACATTCTTCAGGATGCAACATTAGGGATTTCCTAATCATGTTGACCCAGGACAAACATAAGGTCAACAAAATTGATTTCAGATCTTGAATCTATCATTAACCATGCAATTTAATTTCCCTTATTCATAAAAAGAGGATGAAAGGAGAATTCTTGGGATGATAAATGATTTATACTCAAGAAACTCTTAGAACAGTGCTTGGCATATTAACTCATCGCTGACTGGCAATTTTACACAAAAACTAATGCAGGTGCAAACACAAGTCAACTGGTGTAGCAAACTACATCCTTCTGTCCATTAACACATTGTTCACTGGCAACACTAAAGCAAAAGCTAATGCAAGTACAAGCATGACTTACCTCATTATTGGTCAACATTTGGGCTTGGAAACATGAGTTTTGGGCGGACTGGTCAACAATGTGTTAAGCCCTCCACACAGGTTTACATGTTTCCTGCAATTGGTTGGGTCATCAGGACAAACTCACTGCCAGTCCCCTTCCTTCCATTTATCTGGCTTCTGCTTTTCCCCTAAGGCTCAGCCTTTTCTATTCTGAGAAGCTAGTGATGGATTAGTAAATCTCTCAATAACAATGAAAGTTATAAAATATATGTACGTTTTCTGCAGATCATGAAACTAGGGCTCAGAGAGGTAGAGAGGTAAAGGGGAGAGAGGTGAGAGGGTAGCAGTTGAGCTATGTAAACATTACGTTTCAGGGTGGTCTTGTGCTCCACTCAACATTTCACAGCTCCCCTCTTTCAAACTGCAGAGTTTAGGTCAAGTAATTTTGGATAGCAGGAGAGAATGTGAGGAAGTCAGAGTGAATCTAAAATCCTAGAAATAATAATGGAATATTGATATATAAACTATTTATGTTTAAGTTATTTAGATAAAGCAAAGTGGGAAGGAACTCAAATGGACAAATTTTAAAATATTTACATCTAGCACTTCTTGAACATTTACACAGAGTTTGCAAAAGCATTGCAGTACCTGAAACTATTGGTGCCCACTGGCCAATAGAGCAGAACCCATGTGCCACTTAAATTGAATATAATAATCATTCATATTTATATGTAAATGTGTATATTTCTATATTAATAATTATTTAAAATACCACACTTCATAACCCATCCCCTTAACTACTGTCCTGAATAACTTTGGTTTATGAATTCAGAGAAGTTGAAAATTAATCCTAATTTTGGAGGTGCCCCATGACGGCAGCCTGCCCAGTCTTCTCATTTCATAGATGTTAGTTAGCAGGAAACTGGTGCCCACACTGTGACTTCATTTCTCAGAATGGAGCATGGGATTAACAGATATTTTGGAGAGGCTATTATAGATAAGGAGAAATGCTAATTGCTGAAAAAATGATGAGTAGAACAGAGTTCCTGACTCTGCCTTCCAAGCGCTTAAGATTTAGTGAGCACTAGAACCATGAAAATGGCAATAAAATGTACTTTCAGATGAACTTTCAGGGTATTTCATCAATGTCTGACCTGTGTAATCACAAAGTGCCCTGTACTTAGAAGAGCTCTTTAGTTGGTTAAGTGCTCTGTCATCACCTACTTGAAATATTAATAACATTTAAACAAAGGGCCTCTCATTTTCATTTTGCACTGGGCCCCTGAAAATTAAGTAATTGGTCCTTCTTACTCTAATAAGTAATATAATAGGGTAAGAACACGCTACAATGGAAACCTGTAGGATGGACATGTGAGCCAGTCTCTAGATGGAGAATGCTTCTCCCAAGAGATAATGACAGACTTATGCTAAAATGATGAATTAGTCAGGTGAAAAAGAGAGTAAGAGAAGAGTTACAAGGAGAGGTAATAGTTAATAGGCTCTGTATTGAGAAAGAGCATCAAGGATTCACAGTAAGTAGTGTACTTGAATTTTACAGTGAAAGGTAAGAAGTATGAGGTAAAGAAGGGCCCAGATCACAGGCAATCATGCAAGGCATGATATAGATACTCATTTATCCTGAAAGGATTGTAGTCATTGAATGAATTAAGGTGGGCCAGTGAGTTTATCTAATGTCTGTTTTAGAAAAATTATTCTTAGTTGCTTGGTAGAAAAATCAATCAAGGGGCAAGTTAAATGGCATTTCCATTAATCTAAGCAAGAAAAGATGACTTGAATCAACAGTCTGACAGGGGAAGCAGAGAATTCAGACAAAATACTGGTTGACAGGATTTCTGAAATAAAGGATGAGCAGTCAGGGATAATGACCATATTTTCAGTTGGAAAAATGAGTGAATGTTTGTTTGCTGAGGTATCAACTGCAGGACAGAATATGTTTGTGCAGAAGTTCATGATTTACATGTTAGAAAAGCTGACTTGAAGTTATCTGTATGATACTTACATGGAGCAATCCACAAGCAAAAACCAGTGAAAACAACCCAACATCATACAATCTGGCATTTCAAAGACAAATAATTAAGTTTCAAATGGTTAAAAATCAAGTTGCTTAAGTACCTAAATATGTCCTGGCTATGTACAGTCAGTATCTTGCTGTACAGAACATAATTGATTTCTGCATAAGCTTTGACTCCATGAAAGTATAGGATCCTCAGGACTGGAATCATATTGTATTCTTCTGTATTTAATAAAATGTCCCGTGATGTACATATGTGTGTCACTGATAATTGATATTCTTTTTGTCTTAACTTGAGCAGAAAAGGGATCCTGTTTTTCTGTGGTCACTAGAACAGTTAGCCCTACAGCCACTGAGATCCAGAGCCATACATTCAGGGACTTAACTAGGGGAAGGATAGAAACCTCAATTCCCCTTATGCTCCTCTGTTGAATATTCATTATAGAGGTATATTTTTCTCCAATAGAGAAGTGATTCCTAAGAATCACTATATGAGTATAAACAGACCTGGTTAATGAATGCCTGCTAGGTAATCTATTAGATGAAGCCAACAGTAATAAAATCCTTTCAGCAGTTGCTAGTTATACTCTCTTCCTTGAACCATTGGTTTTCCCACCTTTTATTTCAAAAATTAGTTCTTCAGTCTCTCCAATACTCTATTCTTAGAAATGTCAGAACATCAATAAATAGTTGTTGGCTCTTCCCTGAAGAACTTGTTAAATTCTTTTTCTACTTTATATGTCTCGTGTGGTCCTGACTCACTGTCATAGAAGGGAGGCACCCTGCAAGAGGAGGAAATAAAGAATATACCATTTCATTCTGTATGATGAAAGCAGACTGAATGCAAATGAATGAATGAATCTGCCAGGAAATGTTTCTTTTTTGATACCAAAACCTGTCTCAGGAATTATATATATATATATATATATATATATATATATATATATATATATGTGTGTGTGTGTATATATATATATATATATATATATATATATATATCACAATTTGACATAAAAATGACACCAGAGTTTGGTTTTAGAATTAGAGATGTGCCAGCTTTAGGTTAAAAAATAATTATGAGATTTGCAAAGATAAAAGTTCCTAATAATTGATGTCTGATACCCAGATCTATACCACTGTTACCTAGCTTTAGTATTTCTTTATTTGTTTTCAATTAACTCCATTTATACCAGTTTCTTTTTAATGAAAATCCAGGTTATAATATTGAACAACAAAGTTAGAAAAAAGTAGATACCCCATGACTAATTTATACCTTTGGTTAGATATGTAAATTTATAGAAATAATTCTTTGTCTGTATTTAGTATATTTTTTTCTTGTAAAAATACAATTAACATGAGTATATGCACACTGAACCACTACATGACTTAAAAATTCAAAGGGACATAATTGGAATACCAAAACCCAGCATATTAGTACAATCACAGTAAAATTCAAGGTACTCATTTTCACCTAACTTATGTGCTAAATATTTGGAAAATGAAGATGACTGAAAGAACAATTTGAATTCATGTTTTGCTTTCAAGCAATGTATTGAAATGTATTGATAAAGCAATCATCATAAAAGCAGAAATCAAATGAATAAAGTAGAAAAATGTACCACTAATAATGGCAGATATTCTTTTTTTTTCTGTTCTATTACCAAATTTATCTTGTAAAGCCTTGTAGCCTTTTTAAAATTAAAGACTTTCAAGTGTTTATAAAAGTAGATAATACTATTAATTCCTTCAGATTTTATATTATTAGAGCTATCAGATATCTTATAGAAATTGACATCTCAGTCTTTTTATTCTGGAGACAAGAATTTTATTATTTAATTTATTAAGGTGACACTGGTTAATAAAATTACATAGGTTTCAGGTCCTTTGTCCATTTTTTAAACTGTATTGTTTCGGTCTTTTTGGTGAGTTCTTTATAAATTTTGGATATCAACCCATTCAGTACTTGTCTTTCTTTTTGTTGAAAATTTACTTTGTGATGCCAAAATGTTCTGATGTGATAGTCATTTTGTTCTTTCATCACAGTGGGAAGAATGTATGTACTATCATGGACTGTAGTTTTACACCCATTCCTTCCAATTTCCTGAGACATTTCACTTTGCTCTCTTACTGGACTTTCATTATCTATCTCTCAGGATAAGTCATCCTCATTATTATCTACATATATGCTAGTGCCTTTCATTTAAAAAATAATAAGGAAAATAAAATCTTTTTATTTTATTTTATTTTTTTAGATAGAGGGGAAGGAAGAGAGGCAGAGAAAGAGAGAAATATTAATGTATGGTTGCCTTTTACCTGCCTCCAGCCACAGACCTGGCTGAGACCTGGCTTGCAACCTGGTTATGTGCCTTGCAACCTGGTTATGTGCCTTGCAACCTGGTTATGGCTGGGGAATCGAACCTACAACCTTTGGGTTCGCAGGCCGGCACCTTATCCACTGTGCTACCAGCCAGGGCCAAATCTTTTCTTTCTTGACCTCAAAATTGTTCAGCTATCCCTAATGCCCTCATCTCTTTCACAATTGAGCTTCTTGTGTTTGCTATAAATAATGTCTCTACTTGATTTTTATTCATAATTCTTAAAGTTTAAATTATGAAATATTTCAAACAAACTCAAAAACAGAGATTTATATAACCCATAGACATGTACACACTCACCTGCAGATTTCATTGATAGTGATATTTTGCCATATCTGCTTTGGATCTTTTTTTTCAAAGCAAGATTATACTATGAATACAATGAAATCACCCCAATTAAGTAATTACTATTGTCTTAAAGTACCATGTCTACCCTAATCTTTGTTTTGTATAATATTTATATCTTATAAAAGGGATATGGTATTATTTATATCTATATAAGTCATATCATACTGTTGTTGCATTATGTTAATACAGGGAATCTAGTTTATTTGTGTTCTAGTGAATAAATTTATGCAAGTTTATTCTCATAGTAATAAACATTTAAATTGTCCAGTTTTCACTCTTGCAAATAATCATACAATAATCATTAATATTCCTTTGCTAGTGTGAGATTTTTTTTTTATAAAGAGTATTGATGGCCAGATGGGTACAGCATCTTCAGTGCATGAAGGGTGGTCCAATTGGTTTTCAAAGTGATTGAACCAGTTTACTTTGACATTACACAAGCAGTACCTGAATCTTTCCCTTTTCTTCAATCCTTAACATCATATTTTAATCCAACATTAAGATTTTTGCTTATTTGAGGAATATAAATGGTCTTGTATTTGTTATTCATTTAAACATAGCAAATTGCCCTAAAATTTAATGCTTAAAACAGCAAACACTGTCTTAAAGTTTGTGTGAGTCATGAATGTAGGACATCTGTGTCAGGTTCTCCCACAGGCAGCAATCAGGGGTTAGTCAAGGGCTTAGTTTTGAACTGAAGGCTTCACTGGGGAAGGTTTCTTCTAATCTTGCTTATATGGTTATTAGCAGCATTCAGATTTGTGTTTGTGGTTATTCTGTGGATCATGTACAATGATCCTCATGGGCTTTTGGAACATACTTCCCTCAGTTCTTTGCCACATGTGCCTTTCTATAGGCAGCTGACAGTATGGCCACTAGATTCATTCCAAGTCAGCATGAGAGTTTAAGAACATAAATACAAGGGAAGTCTCTGTCTGTTTTTGTAACCTTATATCAGAAAGATATCTCATACCTTTGTCTTATTTTACTGATTACTAGCAAGTTAGTAGGTCCAACCTGCCCTCAGGAGTAAGGGATTATACAAAACTATGAGCACTAGGAGGTAGGGCTACTAAATATTATCTTGGAAGCTGCCTACGGAGTATTTCACTGTGGTGTTCTTACATTTTTCTGGTTATTCGTTGGACATCTTTTCATATGTTTTGGGACATTAAGGTTTTTGTTCTATGAACTACCTATTTGCACTTTTTTTCTATCTAGTTTCATGTTTGTTTGCTTTACTCTTAATATACATATAGTCTGGATACTAATCTGGGATGGTTTTATGAGTTGAAATCCATTTCACTCTTAAATCTACTTTAATCTGATATTCTTTCTCACTTTTTATCCAACCACATTACAATAACCACTCTTGTAAAATTATCTTTGATTTATGTTAAATTCAATGGATGATTTTTCAGTCCCCATCTTATTTGACTTGGCAGCATTTAATACAGAGGAGTAATTTCCTTCATGTATTTTAAAAATATTTTTGGGTTGTAACTTTGTCAGGAACACGATTTGTTCCCCACTTTGATGGTATTACATCCACTGGACTTTTCCCCCTTCCATAGTAGCTAGTATTTGTCAGACTCTTTTGCTGAGTTTTCTACTTGATTTCAAAATATTTGAATTTGTCAGCATTACCCCTGATATTCTATCCCTGGTGATTTTATTTAGCCCTATGGATTTATTATGATGATAATTCACAAAATTATATATTCAGGGTAGTATTGGCAATCTTCTACATAATGTGTTCACTAAGATTTATCATAGGCCCCTAAAGCTTATAGCCGTAATTTTGAAACATTGGTCATTCTTGTTTCCAAGTGTATAACCAGAAAACCAGAAATTATCTCTGATACTTTGTCTCTAAAACACCAAGTCCTATATACTACTAACCCAAACCTCTTCTAATTATCCATGCCTCTCCATCTCTTCAGGTATCATTTTAACCAAACTACTTTCTTCCTTCCTTAGTTCTATGCAGTGGGCTCCCGTTTCCATTTTTCTTATATTTCTCACCTTTATTATAAACAAAAATTTATAATATTTTTAATATGAAATAATGGCACATATATAAAACAAATTTTTTTTACATGTAAAATAATTTGAATGTTAAAATAATGTAACAAATTTTGGAGTGCTTTCTATTGAGTGCCATTTTAAGTCTTCAGTGAGAGACCTCTTTGATAGACACTGCACTTAGTGCCTAACCAAATTAGCCTTCTGCCATGTTCATTCCCAGTGTCCCCTCACTTTGTTGATCTAGTCACAGTGGCTTTTTCACTTTCTGTAAAATTGTAAGCCACTATTGGGCTAAATATCAGTTTTGGGAGCATGAAACCCTAGTTTTGTCATGAAAAAAATCTTCCTGCTTTCTCCTTACACTCATTCTTCAGATGTCAGTTGCAATAATTGTTTTTTTGAAAAATTATTCACTGCCTTCTGGCCTATATTAAATTTTCTAGTGTCTGTTACATGATGTTATTTAGTTTTCCTTTATAGCACATTGCAAATTTAATTATAAGGTTGTTTATGGTTATCTTTGTAATTGTTTAACATTTGCTTTATCCACTGTCTGAGGTTATATAAAAGCTAGGCTCATATTAGTAATAGTTTCACATTCTAGGTTCTAAAATATTGCTTGGCCCACAGTTGGCATTTAATTAATATTTGTTCGATGAATTGCTGAATCTTCTATTAGTTCTAGCTCCCAAGGAGTTTTTAATCCCCACTGGAACCAAATTAAAGGAAACACAAAATTGAAAACTAAAATGTGAGTCATGGTCATTAAGAATACTCTGAGGGAAAGTTTTGTAACCTTGCTAGCCATTCATTTCCTCATTATTAAATGAAGGGCTTAACCTAGATCATGTCTACGATTGTTTTTACCTCTAAAATTAAACAATTCTAACTGCTGGCTCAGGAAGAAAGATAAATCAGTATGCTCCCAAGTAGTCAAGGAAAACTTCATGAAGAAGTTTATGGTGATAAAAGCTATGATAGATAGGTAGAAATCCACATAGGTATTCTGAGATAGTGAAGTGAGGTGAACCAGCTGCCTGAAGCAAAAGACTGTTTTGGATTTTTGTGGAATGGATTATTTTCATGGAACCATTTTCTGAGGTGCCTAAAATTTAGGACATGAGTTTTGAATTTGTTTTGTTACCAGACAGGCACCAGCTGGGAAAGGTCTGCTGAGGGCCCATCAGTAGTGTGCAGGGTTCTTGACTCTGTACAGGAAAGATTTCCCAGGATGAGTCCAGGTGGTTTGGATAGTACATTTATGACAGCTGGAGACAGTGGAACAAAGGATGAACCTAGGGTAGAAGGAACAGGAAAGAGCCAAGGCAGGGCTGCTTTGGTTCCCCAGGAAAGTTATGGGAAGTTATGGGAAGGTGTAAGCCAAGGGGAGGCTGCTTGTCGCTGGCCTAGAAGCCAGAGGCAGAATCAGCTGGTATCCCAGGCCCAGCTTTTGTTGCTCCCGGTTCTCCTGGCTTCATGTCTCCTTGGGACCCTTAGAGGGCAGAAGAGATTAAAAGTTCATGCCCAAGAAGAGTGAACTTCTAGAGCATGCCCACCTGCATCTTTATCTTGAGGGTTTTTTGTCTTTTTTTTTTTTTTTTTTTTTTCCAGCAGTGAGACTGTTAGGGGAGGGTTTCAGCTGAATATTCATCAGCTGTCCAGGTGCATTTTTAATACGCTGATGCATCAAAGTGACTGCATGGGGGCTTGGGGAACATTTTTTGGTCTACTATAGTTCTTTCACCTTTATTTTGAGTCTGCCTGGATTTTAATGGGATTTTTGTTATTTGTCCCCCTGACTTCACCTGTCCTTGGGTTTAGCTGGTACAAATGACATTAATTAGGTCTTTGTTTTCTATTTCCCAGGCCAGAGAGATCTAAGCTATGTATTCTTTGGTTAGGGAGTAAAAGTATGAACCATTCACCCTCAAGTGTCCATGACTGGGGAGATCTTGCAATTCACCAACCATCCACAAGTTGCTCAGGCTGTTTGGCCTTATTTAATTTTCTTGCCTCAGTTTCCCCATTCCACTTGCCTGGGAATTTTCCTAGTTCCCTACCATCCTGACTCAGTTTGTGTGGTCACACACCATTGTGAGATTTTGAACAATGGGTTCAATATGATTGTGGATTATTAAAAAAATTAAATTCTGTTCAGTTAATGAACATGTCTTGATTTTTAGCTATACAAGGGACACTGCTAGGTGCCAGGAATATAAACATGAAAAAGGCATGTCCCTGCTCTCTGTGTACCTCAAAATAGAGGGTGACAGTTAAAAACAGGGTAACTATAACATTATATCACAAAAAGAAGATATAAAAGAAAAAATATATATACATACCTAAAATACATTGGGTCATAAGTATTTCCTAACAAAAGGCAGTGCAATATGGTGGACAGATCATGTTTCATGGGTATATTCTTTGAAGAAACAAGACTATTGCTAGGAATCTAGCCATTTTGAAGAGATGTAGGTATAAATTATAGATTATTACAATTAGGTAATTATATCTTTTTTAAAATATTTTATTTATTATTCTTAGAAAGAGGGGAAGAGAGAGAGGCAGAGAGAGAGAGACATCAAATGTATGGTTGCTTTTCACCTGCTTCCAGCTACAGACCTGACTGGGGACCTGGCTTGCAACCTGGTTAAGTGCCCTGGCTAAGGAATTGAACCAGCAACCTTTGGGTTCACAGGCTGGCGCCTCATCCACTGTGCTACTTCAAAACATATTTTAAAGTGCATGTCAATGAGAGTGAAAATAATTTTTTTAAAATATCACTTACAAAATCAAAATGTTAACAATACACAGTGTTGTTAAGGCAGCTGTCTACATTATTAATTGTGTATGTAAATTGCTACATCCTTTCAGGGGAGCACATTCTAATATCTATCAAAATGTTTAATGTGCACTTCCTTTGATAAATCAGCTTATTTTCTACCCAGTACAGTGTAATATGTAGTGGTTATGGACTTTGCTTTCAGAACACACTGGATGCGGTTTCATGCTAGTCCATTATTATATGTGTGCCCTTGAAGAAATTAGTCACTTTTACAAGCCTTAAGTTATTCATTTGAAAAATAATACATTAGCAAAATTACCTCACAGGTTTGTTGTATAGATTAAATTAAATCATGCATGTAAAGCAATTAATGCATTTTAGGAGTTAATAAATGTCAAATATGATTATTAATTTCATAATAGATAAGTCTTAAGAGTGAATGAATACATTTTTGAGAATGTTTCTTGTGTTATAAATAATTTCTAATTTCATGTACTCTTGGAAGCACTGAAGTTGTTTTTGTAAAATTGTGAAGAATAAGTTGTTGCTCAAAAGATCAGAAATGGGCCTGTGCTTTCCTATGTAAGTAAAGTAACATATGCAATGGATGCAGATTCAGAAAATTTGTAATAGTTAATAGGTAGTTCTTAAAATTGTTATTCAGTAGGCACTTTGATTCAAAAGGATATAGTAAACACTATAGAGCAACACAAATTCATAACAAAAGTTTATGTCTCTACATAAAAGTTGAATTGGCATTTTTAAAAAATCATATTTTTTATTTCAGAAAAAGCATGCATTTCTTATCATGAGTAAGATTTTCAAATATGACTGGACAGTATTGTGCTATGAAGATGTCAGTGCATCCCTAACAATGCAGAGGAAGGAATTTACACAGATGACAGTTAGTTTGGATGTCCATACTAAGGAGGAATGTTCAGTGGACTGATAAGGTCCACAATCTGCCCAACATTTTTATCAGTTTGTTGGGAAAGTGTTTAGAGGTAGGAATCCTAACTTTGCAGATCTAACAAAATTTTATAGGGTAATGTACTGGCATATAGATGATATAATCAAGATTTGAAATTATCTCAGGGATTTAAGGCATTAAATTAGGATCCACAAGATACTATTTAATGAAGAGGACTGTGAATTGCTTAACATTCAATGTATTAATTGCACAATTACAGAAGTTTATATGACAAATTATTATTACACACAAGAAAATGAGATCTAAAATTGTGATGGAACTTTTTGTTTTTTTTAACTTTGTATTGTTTTGTCTACTTGGTAGTGTTCAGATTATGATATTTCATTTTGGACACCACATTTTAATGGAAACATTGACATACTGAAATATATCCAAAAGGTATATAAAAATGTGTTACAGATTTCAGACTTGAAGGAACTAGGACTGTTTCCCTTGGTGAAAGAAAATTGAGGGGAGACATGATAGGTCTTTTCAAACATCTGAAGGTTTTCCTTGTAGAATAGGAAACAGCATTATGAGCACAGCTGAAATCTGCAGGAAGGTGAAATTCATTTCAGGACAGACTTTCTCACAATGAAAGATGTTCAATGTGCAGTAAACTTTTTTAGTATTAAAATTATCATAGCTGGAAGTACATAAGTAGACAGTAAGAAAACTGCCTTCAGGGTTGTAGAAGAGGTTTTGTTTACGGGAGAAAGTTGGATTAAATTACTTGTAAGATTGCTTTTATAAAAAGAGTCATGGTAAAGTGAAAAGAATACAAATTTGGAAGGCAGAAGACTTCCACATCAAACTTACTCTCCTACTCACTTGCGTTTTAAGGCACTTTAACTTACAGTGAGGAATGTACAGGATTATTTGGAGAGGGAGAGTCAGTTAACAATGCCCAAGAGGAAGACTTTTACAGTAACTGTAAAATCAGGTCTTTGCAGTCGAATGGCACACTGGGACTCTGCAACTCAGGGGACAAAGGAAAGTTCAGAGACAGGAATCCTTCATGATGAACACTTCTTCTACTGAATTTTTAAAGTCCTATTCATCTCTCATCAGCTTTGTCTTGATTATTTTGTAGTTCTTTAAGAATAATGTCATAGAGTCAAAGAGACAACTTCTTTGTGCTTCATCCTATTCTCATTTTATTTATCATATGTCTTATTTTTACACATTTTCCCCTAGTCAGTCCACTTAAGTTTTCTCTCTAAAACATTTTGCTGGTTTCTGTGATCCAGAAAAAAAAAATACATATACTTTAGATCTTTTTAGAAACCAGATTACATTAATCTACATACATAAAAATTTTTATGAGACCCAAGTTTTACTAATTCAGATCACAAAGGATTTATTCAGTCTGAGTTTGTAACCTCTGTGTCAGGAACCAGTGCTCTTGAGCCTAGAAATAACATTGTAAAAAGGCTAAATTTGACATCTTAGCACCTGCACTCATCTCCTGATGAATGCTTTCAAACTCGTCCACTGTATCACAAACGTTATTGGGTTTTCAATTATAATTACACTCAATGTTATTTTTTATTAATTTCCAGTACATTTTAATTTCTTACGTTGTTTAATTTAAAAATTAAAAAAATAAAAACTTCAAAAATACTGTAGGTGAACTCATAGATTCAGACAATAAATTGATGTTTTCCAGAGAGGAAAGGGTAAGGGAAGGAATAAAAAAACAGAAGAGGATTAAAAAGTACAAAACTTTCAGTTATGAAATAAGTCATGGAGATATAATGTACAGCATAGAGAATAGAGTCGGTACCATTATAATTGGTATGTTGTATAACAGATGGTTACTAGACTTAGTTCCATTGTATACCTAAAAAATAATAAAATACTATATATATATATATATATATATATATATATATATATATCAGTTATAATTAAATTAATAGAAATTGCCAAAAATTTTATTGGGTGATTTTTTGATGAGGAGTAGAACTTTTTCTGCTGAAGCTGATCTCTTTACTTTCCTCAAGGAAACTTTATTATTATCTAGTTGTTTATAGAAGCTGCCTCAGATCCTGAAACATCTGAAGTTTGAACATTTGAAAGTTGATAAAAGCTATTTTGGCACAGCCCAGACAAGGTTAGGTCCTTCTTCATTATATGCTCTCACCCTATACTTTTATTCACAACTGAATTTAATGATCAGCTTATGTCAATAAAATATTAATGTCTACCTCCCTTCATAGAATGGATATTTGTTGGAGGCAAACACTGTTTCTGTCTTGTTCAATGCTGTAATTCCAAGGCATATCCCAATGCCTGGTACATAGGGACATAGGAAATATTCAATGATCACTTATTGAATGAATACTGTTTTTGTTTGTGGGAAACAAATAGGAAATGGGCTAAGAAAGGACTTACATGTTTACTAATAACACTTACATATACAACCCATCTGATGCCAGGTAGTGTGCTTAAGATCAGGTTTTGTCAAAGAAAGAACCCTGGAAAAACATAATGCTGTATTGATGTGAATTAGTTTTTAATTATATAATACCAAGAAATGCTTTAGTTCCTTATTGCTCTTTCCCCACCCATAAAACTTCCCACCCAGCATCCATACCCTTATTCACTGACAGGTATAAGGAAACCCTAGCAATCCAACCTTGGATAAGGATCACTTGAGGCTTAACTTACATTTTTGCATTCTTCTGTGGAATCAAACTGACTCCACCCTCTCCGCAGAACTTGGCCTGAGAGCCATCTTTGCTCGACCTTCCCCTCCCCTACTCTGCCTCCTCTATTCCTCAAATAAGCATTGGAACATGACTCCTCATCCTGATCTGCTTCTAGTCAACCTGAACTTAAAGGAACTATTCCTCCTTCTATTTGCAATATTTTGATGATCCTCTTCAGCTCAGTTGTTTTCAATAATAAGTATACATAAAATTACCTCTCAAAGATTATTTTAATTCAAGAACTATGTATTTTTTCAAAACCATTACATCACTATTTTATATAATCTCTTGAAGTCCCAAGCATTTCTATGTAATATTAGTTTTTTCAAAAATTACTAGAAAAGAGTCTTAACAAAACTCATTTTCTCAAATGGAAAAGGTCTCAAAACATTACTGGGAACAAAGACTAAACTAACCATAGCAAATAATAACATGGCGTGTTTGTTTTAGTCTAATTGAAATATCTTATAAGAGTCTTATTTGACTCTTTATTTGAACAGTAACAATTTTAAAGGAGTATGAGATTGTAACACTCCAGATATCCCCAGTCACAATTTTAAGCAGAGTCCAGCACATTTATGAATTTGTGACAATAAGAAATGACTCATTGGGATGTAACTGAAGAATTTCACACCTAATTTCATTTGGGGCCTAAGTACCAAAGGTTATAAGGGAGGAGATTCATTTTGTATTCCACTGCACAGGCAAGCTGTAGTTTTCATTAGAAAATAGTTACTGTTTCCATGTGCCTGCAAAAGACTTTGCTTTCACTAGAGGAGTCTTGCTCTTCATCTAAAATATAAAAGGCACATTAGCCTATCACATTATTAGAGGAGAAATTAAAATATTTAAAGGGCTGCTTTGACGTCATCATTTATGGTCACTCCCCAGTCACCTCCATTCTTCCTCTACCCCCAACCTAGTTCAAATGAAAAATATCTAAAGCCTATGGCTGAAGTTATAGAAAATTCTTCACCTACCTAATTTTCTTCATTATAGAGAATATATGTATGTTAAAATCAAGTGTCCTGTTTTTTCATACACTACAGAGTAGGTAAAATGTAGGTTTACAGTTGTGAGTATTAAAAGCAAAGTTTATTCTTATATTATTATTTATTATTGTATTATTTTCCATACAAACAACTGTAAACCTGCTTTTGTCCCACCCTGTGTTAACATTAACAAAAGAATGGCAATGATAAATTTAAAAGATAAAAATTAAAATAAATTAAAAAAAAAGAATGGCAATGAAAACATGACTGTTTTATAGCCACCAAATAAAATTATAGGAAATACAGAAGTAGTCCTCTTAAAGCAATTCCATGCCTTTCATTTGAAAATTAAATTTGAGGCCTTAATCTAAAGTTTAGACTATTTGTCAGCGTAGGGGCTATCTTCCCAGGGAAGAGTATTGATCTGAGCCTTACAGAATATCTATGAGTATATAAAATTATAAGTTAGTGCAGGGGGCATGGATATTCCAAAAGGAACTAAAGACTGTGCAAAGACAAGGGGAAATGAAAGGGTACATATATTCAGGAATGGTGAAACATTGAATGCTGGTAGAGTTTAGCAGTGTAGCTAAATGTTGCATTATATAAGTGGCAGGAACCTTTGAATTTGATGATTTATTGAAATTGGGTATCATGCTTTATAACTATTATTTCAACCATATTCTGTGTTAGGTCTGTCCAGAAAAAGTATAACCATTGCTAATAAAATGGTTTGTGTAACATCGATGTAACCTGGCAGCCAAGGAGAATGAACCAGAATGCACATTCATGAACAGTGATGACTTCACTGTACTAGTCAGTGGAGGCAGTAGACATTATTTGTACTGTATGGTTATCACATTCAATATGAGCTAGTAGAGCAACAGATTTACATCAGATTTTGCATTAAACTTGAACATTACTCTGAAGAAACTATTCCAAAGATTCAGAAGGCCACAGCCATGGGCACCTTGGCAGCTTCACCTTGACCCACTTATGCATCATATCTTGTTCACAGTGTTTTTGTGAAACATTAAATTACCCAGCTAATTCAACTCCTTCCCTACAGTCCATATTTGTCACCCTGCAACTTCTAGCTTTTCCCAAAACTAAAGTCAACTTGGAAAGGATAGATATTTCAGACCATCAATGAGATTCAGAAAAATATGACGGGGCAGCTGCTGGCGATTGGGAGAACTGCGTGAGGCCTCAAGCTGCCTACGTTAAAGGAGACTGAAATGTTATTGTCCTATGCACAGTTTCTTATATCTTCTCCATAACATCTCTATTTTTCATATTAAATGGCTGGATACCTTCTGGATATATATATAATAATACTTCAAGGTATGTTTTGTTTTCTCCTGAGTAGAGATAGAGAAATGAAAGCACAGGGAGGTAATTCTTCTATTCAGCTATCCATCCATTCATTCAACAGTTACTGTATGCTTCCCAAGCTCCTAAGAGTGAAAAGATAAAATATCACCTGTCCTCACAGAACCTAGACTCTATTACCAAAAAAACAAAAACAAAAATCCCCCCAAACATATATAAATATAAATAATTCAATAAAATGTGATGAGTGTGCTAAAAAGGAAGTAGAGGTTTCTATGACTAGAAGTAAAAGGAGGAGTAAAATGTAAAACTGAGATTAAACATGTTTATCAGGCCTAAACCCTGTTATCATTTCATACCATTGGGCCTCCTTAGTTTCCACAAGAAATTTTTTTCCAAATATGGGACATTTTCTCTAGAGAGCCAGGGAAACATACCTGTCTTTAGGTGGTACTTGTGTTTTTTACATGTATTCAGTTTACCTTCTAATTTTATCAAGTGATATTTGTTTACATTTATTAAAGTGATATAATGTTTTCTTTAGATGTACATATATGTTAAGCAAACATAGTGATTTGATTTAGAGAAACATACCAAAACATTTTTTTGAAGATTTTTTATTTCATTATATTTAGAAAGAGGGGAAAGGAGAGAGGCAGAGAGGGAGAGAGACATCAATGTATGGTTGGTTTCACCTGCCTCCAGCCACAGATCTGACTGGAGACCTGGTTTGCAACCTGGTTATGTGCCCTGGCTGGGGAATCGAACCTGCAACCTTTGGGCTCGCAGGCCGGTGCCTTATCCCCAAAATTTTAATATAGGAGTAAACATGAAAAGAAAGGAAATCACAATTGAAATTTGAAAATTTTTCTGGTCAAGTCAGTTCTGCAAATGCTCTGGGTAGCTCTCATTCTGATTATTGCTTATTTCTGATTCATATAATGAGATCTCTACTACCGACCTAGTAAGCATTTGATAAGGACATTATGGCAGTTCATTAAAATGTAAATTAGTTTAAGTGCTTAGGAAATATACAAGGGAATATGTAAATAATGAAGAACAATGAGAAGCATCTCTTTCCCTCAGGAACTTTACTTCTCTAACATTCTGAACTTTATCTATAGTCATGAATCTAGATAGGAAACATTCTCAGTAAAAAAAAAAAAGAAAAATTAGAAATAAAGCAAATAAGCTGAGGGCAGCAGTGTGAGACTTCATTGGAGGATAAAAAGCAGTGTGACATTGAAGAATAAAAAAGTCAGCAGGAAATGCTATTGTATTTAATAAAGAAGCTCTCCCAGGGTCAAATGGTTTCAGTGTTTACTCCTCATTGCATTATATGGTGTTATACATTAGTGTGCTTGTCCTAGAGTTTTTCTTTCTGGGGATGTGTAAGTCAAGGCTCGATCTGTTCAAGAGACCGAAAACCAACTATGATTAATGTAAGCAAAAAGATAAGAGTTTTCCCCACTGGTTTCAAAAAAACATTTCCAAGAAGGATTACTGTTATGTCACACACCCACCCATAACAGGACTATTCCCTCAGAACAGAGATTGATTTTTCTCAGCCTGTATCACCCATGGCATAGGCAGGTTGAAAGGCATTTGTGGAAGATAGTTGAAGTGTATAGGTGAATTAGAAAGAAAAGTCACTCAGAGAAGTCACTATATAAAGTAACTAAAGAGAATGGAGCAGCTGGAAAATCATGAAATTTGCCATAATGAAATAAAGCTTTCATTTTGTGGATTTGTTTTATAATCAAGCACCACTCTCTCCTTTTCCTCACCTGAGTCTTCCCCAAGTTGCTTAAGACAAGGTTGTTGCCTACAAAGACCTCATCCCAAGTGTCAGCCTGCTGGTACATACCATGGTAGTGGCTTTTGAAAAATGCTCATTCTATTTTGAAATATACTTCATTTTAATTCAATATAGCATTCCCAGTGAAACTATCTTTTTCCTTTGATAACACCTCCTGGTCTCTTTCGTTAATTTCCCTTCCATGTATTTATGATTTAGGTAATAATCTCTTCAAGGGTTCTTCAGTTCTTACAATTTCTCATTAACAGTCTCTTTTACTAATAAAATTAAAAACAGAATCATGTTTCCAGCCCAGATAGCAGTATAGGTAAATGCCGTATTTGAACTTCCCCCAACTACATCAAAATTACAACTAAACTACAAAACAACCATTGTTCAGAACTGCCTGAAATCTAGCTGAACAGAAGTCTTATAGCTGAGGATATAAAAGGAGAAGTCACACTGAGTCTAGTAGGAGCAGTGAAGTGTGAAACGGGCTGTTCCCACACCCATGTGTAGTGAGTAGATAAAAATCAGGAGGTATATCTCAGGTATGGAGGTCCTCCCTAAGGAGTAAGAGGTCCCAACCCTGCACCAGTACCCCTGACCAGGGTTCCAGTACTAGGAAGAAAAGTCTCTATAATTTCTGGCTGTAAAAACGAGTGGGGATTGTGGCTGAGTGAGATAAAAGGCTTCTGGTGTGCCAGGTATTCCTCTTTTTTTAAAAAAAGTACATTTGGTAGCTTATGCTGTTACAGTTGCCCCAATTTCCTTTCCCTTTACTCCCCTCCATCTAGCAACCCCCTTTCCTCCAGCAATCCCACCCCCACTTAGTTCATGTCCTTGGGTCATGCAAGTAAGTTATTTGGATTCAACCTTTTCTATATTATTCTTAACTTCCTTCCCCTGTCTATCTTGTACCCACCAATTATGTTTCCTGATTCCTGTACCATTTCCCCATTTCTCCCTTTCCCCTCCCAGTTAATAACCCTCTTAATGATCCCCATACCTATGATTCTGACCCTATTCTGGTCATTTGCTTAGTTTGTTTTTGTTGTTATTTTTTTTAGGTTCTGTTGTTGATAGTTGTTGAGTTTTGTGTCTTTTTAATGTTCATAGTTTTGATCTTCTTTTTCTTAAATATATCCCTTTAACATTTCATATAATAATGGCGTGGTGAGGATAAACTCCTTTAGCTTTACCTTGTCTGGGAAGCACTTCATCTCTTCTACCATTCTAAATGACAGCTTTTCTAGATAGAGTAATTTTGATTGTAGGTCCTTGCTTTCACTACTTTGAATATTTCTTGCCAGTTCCTTCTTGCCTGCAAAGCTGCTTTTGAGAAATCAGCTAATAGTGTTATGGGAACATGTTTGTAGGTAACTGTTTTTTTTTTTTTTTTTTTTCCTTCTGTTGCTGCTTTTAAGATTCTCTCTTTACCTTTAATCTTTAGCATTTTAATTATGATGCATCTTGGTGTGGTCCTTTTTGGGTCTAGCTTGTTTGGGATTCTCTGTGCTTCCTGTACTTGTATGTCTAGTTTCTTCACCAAATTTGATGTTCCTTTTGAAGAGCCTCATATAGATTTACATGAACTCCCTCATAATGATATCCAGCACTGGGACAGCAGTTTGAAAGGCACTAGAGACATATGGGGAGAAACCGAATTGTTTAGCTTCAAGGCAAAAGCTGAAAGAGCAGCTTTCTCTCAGAGAGAAGTGCTGGTATGGGCCCGCCCCCACACAGAGCTGGCAGATGGGTGCCACATATGATACTCCATAAGTCTGGCTGTTCCACCCTGGTGATTCACTGAGACCCCACTGCACCCAACTGGTGGGCCCACCCAAGCTGTTCCAGTGACCTTTTGATAAGAAAATCCTGTCTTGGCTTATGTTTCATTTTCTTCTAAAAGTTTTCAAGTAAACAGCATCTGGCCTTGATATGCACCATACCTGTTGCTAAATGGCTTCAAGTCTGATGCTAGAGACAGATGGACTTAGTTAGCAACTTGTCCTCTCCAAGGCACCTCCAAGCCCAGTGCAATCATCAGCCATCCGCAGATGGCTTTGTAGCTCATGCTGGGTGACCCCAGGTAAGGCACAGGTGGCAGGTCACCTTGGCCTGTACCTCCCAGGAGGCCCCAGAGCCAGCACACCTGGTGGAAAGCTTCAGACCATGTCAAAATACCATTCAACTACCTCCACAAGGAACACACTCAAGGGGCAAACTCAGTAGGCACCAAAGTTTCTATGGAAATAAGTCAGGCTTTGTGAGGTGGACCCCTACACAACTGATTCTCCATGGCGGTCAAAGCCAGTTTGTGCAGCCCATTGGCCTGAGGGTAAATCCATCCCATTTGCCATGCTAATAGCAATCAAGGCCTAACTACAACAGGAGGGTGTACACAACTTACATAGAGGGCACACCTGGAGTTCCCATCTTGAATAAATGAGGAGGCTATGTCACTGGACTCTACCAGAATCCTCCTACATAAGGCCAGTCTACTAAGCCCAGATGATGTAGCAGCTCTATCTAATAGATAGAAACAACCACAGGGAGGCTGCTAAAATGAAGAGACAAGAAATGTGTCCTAATTAGAAGAACAGAATAGAGCACCAGAAAAACAACTAAACAAAATGAAGATGAGCAATATACTAGATACCAAGTTCAAAACACTGGTTATAAAGACACTCAGTAAACTTGGGGGAAGATTGAATGAATTTAGTGAGAATTTCAACAAAGAGATAGGAATCATAAAAATGGAACTAGAAAACATGAAAACCAGTCATAAATGAAAAATACTTGAAATGAGAACTACATTACAGGGAATCAACAGTAGAGTAGATGAAGTAGAGAATCATCAAGGATTTGGAAGATAAAGAAACTGAGAACACCCAATCAGAAGAACAAAAATTAAAAAATGTGCCTTGGCTGATAGCACAGTGGATAAGGCACCAGCCTGTGAACCCAACAGTCACAGGTTCGATTCCCCAGCCAGAGCACATAACCAGGTTGCAAACCAGGTCTCCAGTCAGGTCTGTGGCTGGAGGCAGGTGAAACACAACCATACATTGATGACTCTCTCCCTCTCTGCCTCTCTCCCCTTCCCCTCTTTCTAAAAATAATGAAATCTTTAAAAAAAAAATTTTAAATGCTCCAGAGAATGAAGGTAGTATAAGATGCCTTTGGAACAACTTAAGCATACCAACATTTACATCATGAAGGTACAGGAAGAAGAAGAGAGAGAGCAAGGAATTGAAATCCTATGTAAAAAAAAATGATGAAAAAATTCCTAAATCTGGAAATAGACACACAAGTCTAGGAAGCACAGAGAGTCCCGAAAAAGATGAACCCAGAAAGGTCCACACCACACCAAGACACATCATTATTAAAATACCAAAGGTTAAAGACAAAGAGATAATCTTAAAATTAGCAAGAGAAAAGTTGGTTACCCACAAAGAAGCTCCCCTAAGACTGTCAGCTGATTTCTTCATAGAAATTTTGCATGTTGGAAGTAATTAACAAGCAAATGTCTAATCAAAGTAATGAAAAGCAAGAACCCACAACAAAGATACAAGTACGTCATAGGAAATATAGTCAATAATATTGTAATAACTATATGCTTTTAGATGGCTACAAGGTAATTGGGATGATCACTTAGTTATATAATGTCTAATAAGTGGGTTATACATTTGAAATTAATGTATTCTTGTATGTCAACTGTAATTGAAAAATAAAAAAATTTAGGCAAAAAAATGAAAAATTATGTGAGGAAAGATCTGTATTTGTGTTGAGAGGGTAATAAAGTAATAAACTGTCCCAAAACTAATAAAAAAGTTAGAACAGTAAAACAGCTGTGTTCTTATATATTCTGTCTCAGTAACCACCAGTGTCATGTGCTGGTCATCTAACTATAAATCATTGTTGATTCTTCCTTCTTCCTTAATAGCCACAACACATTGATTCTAACTAATAAAATGTCATCAGTCGTCTATTTTTTTCCTCTGCTTTTGCTTTAGTACAAATTCAATCCAGTGAGTTTTTTGGTAAGTTTTATTTAAATATAGTTATACCATCATTTATATGCATGTTATGTTCTATGGCTGCTCTCATGATACAATGACAGTGCTGAGTAGTTGCCACAGAAATCTTGTGCACAGCGAAATCTAAAATACTTATTATCTGGGCCTTTATAGGCAAAGCTCTCTAAATCTTGCTGTAATGTAAACACCCATTATTACTATATAGACTAATGCAATGGTGCACTATGTTGTCTCTGAATACTCATGCTGCAATCCATCTTTCACAAGTACCATCATTTATACCTGTATATTCAATCCTTGCATTGGTACAGCCCCAGTTTAAAAATAAATAATGACAACATTTTGATGACTTTCTATTGCTTAAAAAAAATTATTTAACTTCTACCTCAGTTATGTATGCTACATAAAAAAGTAATCAAAAACTTAGTGATTTATGGATCATGTAGACAGTTCTTATGCTATTTTCACATGGAGAGTTGTGTGGCTCCATTCACCTGATAGGGAAGGTAAAAAACACAAGACTAGAATGGCTGGGTCTTTCTATCTGTGTAGCTCCTACTCTACTAGAAGATCATCAACCCCCAAAGAAAATGTATTTTCAGGTCTTATATATCCACTTTCTGGTGGCCAATGGCTAAAGCAAGTCACATGGCCAAGCCCAGAATCCAGATGGAAAGAGACTATATAAGATGTCAGTTTGTCATATCCCACTGAGCATAACTGAAAGGCTTTTTCCAATTGGGTTTTAGATTATAATTTTCAATTCCATTTATGATGCATCACACTGAGCATCTTTTTTAAAAGGCTATTAGATATTATCTGAACAAAGTCACTGAGTATGTTATGCACTTTGTTATTTTCATATCTTTAGTCATTTTTAAAATCATTTAATTTTTTCTTCAATTACAGTTAACATACAATATTTTACTTTTCAGTTATACGACCCAGTTATTAGACATTGTATAACTTTTAAGTGATCATCCTGATAAATCTTGTACCTACCTGACATCATTCATTGTTATTTGAATATCATTATTATTGTTTTTTAACCCTTATCCATGGATATGTTTCAAGAGTGGGGGACAGAGATACAGAGACAGAGATGTTGATGTGAGAAAGAAACATCCATGAGTTGCTTCCTGCTTGGGTTGAACCTACAGCCTAGGTACATGCCCCAACCAAGAATCAATTCCACAGGCTTTCAGATGCACAGGACAATGTTCCAAACAAAAGAGCCACTTGGCTAGTGATAGAATATTGTTGACCATATTGCCCTTTGTCATATTTTACATCCCCATGACTATTCTGCAGCTAACAATTTGTACTCCTTAATCCCTCACCTTTTACACCCAACCCTCTACACCTTCTTGTCTGGCAAATATCAAAACGTGCTTATATCTATGAGTCTGTTTCTGTTCTGCTTGTTCATTTGTTTTGTTTTTAGATGCAATTGTTGAAGATTATATATATATATATATATATATATATATATCACCATCTTAGTGTTTAAATCCTTTTGTTTTCTTCTTAAGGAAAACCCTTTAATGCATGTAATACTGGCTTGGTGGTGGCACAACCCCTTCAGCTTTTTCTTGTCTGGGAAGCTTTTTGTATGTCCTTTGATTCTAAATGATAGCTTTGCTGAGTAGAGTAATTTTGGTTGTAGGTCCTGGCTTTTCTTTTTTCTTGTTCTTTGATTTCATTCCTTCTCTTACCTTTTTCTCACAAGTTATACCTGCTAACCCCTAAGCAGTCTCTAAAGTATACTTCAAGTCTCATTTCCTCTCTGATACCTTGTCTATCTCTCTATGCAGACTGGATCTTGCCTCTCTACTAGCATGTAACACTCACAGCTAGCAAGAGAATTATCACCTTTAAATACTTTTCCTTACATCTGTCTCCCACTACCTTGTAAGAAAACTTCTGGATAGTAACTTAGCCTCAATCAATACTGTGCATGTTCAAAACCTGAAATGGCATTACTTATTTTAAGACATTTTGAATTCTGTCAGTGACCAAGGCCAGAAAATGCAGTGTGGACCTGGTGCAATGAATTACTTAATTTCCTGAAGACCATATGAACTTCCACTTTCTCTTGTGGAGTGATTTATAATTATGTGGGATTTTAAAAAAGAATGTATGATAAATGCATGGTGGTGACAGAGGGTAAATTTCTGAACTTTATTTCAAATCATAAGAAATCATTAAAGATGAAGCCAAAAGCATCTGCACATAAAATGGAATGAGGTTATGAGCTTATTCAAGCTGGGAAGAAGGTTTTATCTGTGATAATGCTTTATTGCTGAGAAAAATAAAGATGATTTATTGTTAAGTAACATGGACATAGAGAAAGCATGCTTTTTCTAAACCCAAAGTTGTTTGATCCTTTTTTTTTTTTTTAATGTTAACTGTGAGAAGATATCTTCTGCTCAGCAAGTACTTGCTATTGAATGTATGACAATAAGTTAATGCCTTAAAATAGAGGTATTGTTTATATGCTAACACCAACATACTCTCACACAAATCTGAAGATATCTCTCTATCAGTAAGAAGTAAAGTTGGGAGAAAGGAGAGGTGGGCACAACAGGGGAGAGCAATGGGAGGAAATGGGACAACTGTCATAAAACAACAATAAAAAAGTAAAGTATAAAAGTGTATCAGGAAAGGACATACATACATATATATACATATGTATGTATATATATTACACAAGGCAGAAGATGACCAATAATTGTTACAAAGGTTAGAAGTTCTGAGAAGAACAGAAAATTCACAATTAGCATTAGTTAACGACTATACTTTTAAACATCCTTAAGATAAAATCCATCAATAGGCGCCATTTGAAAATTTGATTTCTAGTAAAATTTTGATTGTCGACTTCTGAATTCACTGTAAAGTGTTAGACACTTGGCAACACAGGGTCTACATTGCTTTATGCCAATGATCAGCTTCAGCTGAGCATTAGCTGCTCTTTTAGGCAGGGTGCATGCTCTCTCCAGCTCCCGCCTCCACTGTATTTGCTAGTGCATTACACATGCCCCACCATAGGTTCTCCACTTAACTCTTGTAAGCATCAGAGTGAGAAGACCCTGGAATATTTAAATTTTACTCTATTTAAAAAGCAAACTAAACTCATGTACCTATATAGATATTAATATATTCTCTCATGGTGAATGTTCTTAGGTATAGTTCCTTGACCAATTAACCATTCTTGTCTCCATTTGTGTCCAGGTTATCAGAACTTGCTGAGAAGCTGTTCATTAATCTACTTGAGAATTTGTTTTCTTTTAAATGGTGCCAATTACATTTTCCTCCCCATGAAAAACTATTTGACCAGTTGCCTGGGTCTGATATAAGAATAGCATCATACCAGAGGAAATAAATTAGCATTTTGGCAAGATTATATATTTTTGTTTGTTGTACTTTACTTAAGCCAGTTGCTAGGCAGATTTGTGGATGATGAAAATTCTAGACATCATTTAAACTTCTGTTAATAACATGAGTTGGGGCAGAAGATAACATGCAGAATATTGATTTAACTAAAGTAGGATGTTTGGTTAATGAAAGTGTATTTCAGAAAAATAATGCATTATAACATGAAAAGTTGTATTCATTTTTAAATTACAGATTTATCAGTCACTAACAATAACATAAACATATAACACACGGGTAATTTTAAATTCACCAGAAATAACTACTTTTTTATAGCTTTTGGTCATACCCAAGTTAAATTCATATGTGTGTTTAAATTTTGGCTCCTGTTTCAGCTCAAATTAATTAATGATAAATCACTGAAAAGAGAGACACATAATTGAAGCAATGATGACAGGTTTTTACTAACAATAGAATAGTATGAATAACTTAACAGAGGCCCTTGAAATTTTGTTAATTTGAATTCTAATGGATTGTCATACCTATAGAATATAACTAATTTGATGGCAATTACTATTCATAACAGAAACTGGATATTTGAGTTAAACTACATTCAAAGCCAAGAATAAAGTTCATTTGATCCATAGGACAGACTTACTTGAGAATTAAATGTTTAGTCTTGAGAAATCTACATTAGAAAATGAATTAAGATGATATTTTAAGACTGAATTTATTATTTTGTTATGTGTAACTTTACATTTCTTTTGGTCATTTACTGCACTATGCAATTTCTAGAACCTTAGATACAAACATTCTGTATTGTTAATTAATGACAATATATTCTTGTTTTTAGTTAAGTGGATATATCATAATCATTTTGGGCCTCAAAACATTTTCTCCTAAAATCAGTAGAACTAGAATTTTTACTTTATAAAATCTCTTTAAAACAGTAATTTTATGTAATGGATACTAGGCCTTAAGATAATTTTTCCCAAAATAGCTTAGAAATCCTGACTAATTTAGCATTAAATTTTTAAAATAACTTTTTAAAAAATTTATTATTTTTAGAGAGAGGGGAAGGGAGGGAGGCAGAGAGGGAAAGAAACATCAATGTATGGTTGTGTTTCATCTGCCTCCAGCTAGAGCTGGCTGGAGACCTGGCTTGCTACCTGGTTATGTGCCCTGGCTGGGAATTGAACCAGCAAACTTTGGGTTCACAGGCTGGTGCCTATCCACTGAGCCACCAGCCAGGGCTTAAGCATTAAAATTTGTAACATTTATATCAATAAGTTTGTTTTTACATGACAGTACTTTATCTTTGTATCAAATTATATATGCTTCTAAGTTCCCTTCTATTATGCTACCCCCCTATAAATTTAAATTATGTATCTGATATTGAATTTATATGAGTGTGAAACATGGAGCCAAACACATACAAATATTCAACAGAAAATTGTCAAAACTACAACATCTATGTAATATATACTTTACATGTAATATATGTGGATTAGGTTAAGTTTTCAACTCATGTAAATTTTAACTGTTTAGGTTGTCAATACAATATCAACAATTTTGAAGTGTAATTTAAGAGCAAATATTAATATTTAAATTTGGGGCATTAAATAATAGTATTATTTTATACACAGTGTAATTTGGTAATTATTGGGAGAATAGAACAATTTGATTGATATTTAAGTTAATACTTAATGTAGAAAGCAAAAAATATATTTTACTTTGAAATTCATTATTTATATGTAATATCATAACAACCTGATGTTCAAGTTTAATTGAGATGCATATGTTTAAACACTGCCCAAGGATAATTTTAGTGATGATCACAATACTTTTAGATGGTGGATCACAGATAGATGAAACATTTATCTCTAATGTTTAGTGAGGGATCCCTTCATAGGATAGGAAAATAAACTAAGCAGAACTTCAATTGTTTTCAACTTGAATATCTGTAATAGAAAGGATGGTAATACCCAATTGGCATTATTTGTATGACATCCACATACTATAGGTAAAAACTGTTTAGTTTTAAAGGAGAAAACATCATGCTGTATTTAAGAGTGTGGCTTCTGAAGCTAGAATTTCTAACTTTAATTCTTGGTTCAACTTGGTCCAGTCACATAACCACTTTGTAACTGAGTTTCTTGTTTACAAAAGAGGTGTACAAATTACACCTACTTCGTAAGTGTTTTATAATAATTAAATGAGTTAACACGTGTACTGTAGCACAGGAGCTCCAAACCCAAACCAGAGAGTTGCTTAAGTGTTCGTGGTATTGGGAAGAAATCATCCAGAGGACTAGCGGATGTGGACAAGCCATTAATTACTCACATTACAGGGGAGTGCACTGGTGGCAGCAGGTTGATGAGAGAGACCTCACTCCCTCCAGCTTGAAGCTCATTATAAGGGGTTTCAGACAAAGAAAGCACATGTCCTATGTGTGACTCAAAACTATGTTACCTCAGTGTGTAAAAGGGTGAAGAAGCAGTAGCAGGACAAGAAGCTGCTCCCAAAAGGAGAGAGTGAGGGAGTTACAATCTATTCCCAAAACAACACACATTTCTTCTGGCCAGTGGCCATCTGGCCAGCCCTTAGTCATGGGAGGGGGAAGAACCATGCCCATTGACCTCACATATATGATACTCAGAACAGCTCCATAAAGTGTTTAATTAAAAGTATTTTTTTGTAATTCTATATTAGTTTAAATGATTCATTTTTATCCTCAGAACTCTACATCTTTGCATATACATGGTGGGGCAAAAGTAGATTTACTGTCGTTTGTATAAAAATAATGCAATAATTAGTAAATAATACAAGAATAAACTATGTTTCACGTTACTCACCACCTTTGCCCCAACTTGTATTTGGAAATACATTTCCTCCAATGTAATAACTGAAGCCTAAGGGCCAATGACTACATGACCGTGGGTAAATCATTTAACAGTCCTGAACTTCATTTTATCCCACTGTGAAATGGCAAAGCTGCTCTAAGTGATTTCTGAAGGAACTTACATCTTCACAACAATTTCTTTCCATAGACTCATTCTGCTACCTTCAAGCAGAACAATTTATATTCACAATAGACCAATGAAAATTAAAATAAATAATTTATTATGGTTCTTGATAAATAATAGATGATCAAACCTATTGAAAGAAATGCATCTTTATTTTCTTTTATTGCAATTTCCATGGATCAGCACACCATACATGTGGATCAATTAGGGATAAAACTAGGCCCAATGGCATATTGATTTGCATAGTCATTGCAGTTTAACACAAATTGGGAGCTTTCAACTTAGCCTAATGATAGCATGAAGGACTCTATAAGACTTAAATATTTGTCTTAGTTATAAATACAACCCTTCTTTCTTACTATCCCATTAACATATATACTTAATGGAAGTAAAAGAGATTAGGTATTGTGCAATTCTCAGTTTACTTTATTTGGTATGAAAAACCTGAATATTTAGACATTAAATAAATAGTGACCAAGAAGATCAAATTTTGATAATGTGTTAAAGTTTATAATTAAGTTGTCATTTTATTCAATAAATAAAGCCCTCTTTCCTTCTGATTTGTTGATAACAAAGGATTTGGAGTTTGAGTTATTAATGTTGGTTATAAGTAAAGCAGGAATAGACATTTCTATAAGACAGTCTTCTGTTCCTTTAAAGCTCTTCTAGGTTGTGTCAGATCTAGCCTCAGCATTGCTAAGTTATGAAAACTGTAACATTATCCACATTAAACACACCCATAGCATAAACCATCTTATTTCTATCCTTACTAATATAACAACAAGACAGTATATCATGGATCACTTGGAGACAGAAAGATAAACTTCAATACTCTTCTAGCCCTCCCTGTAGGAAGACAGAATTGAGGTAGTACTTGTCTTCTTACAAAAGAATCTTAAAGAAATGGTAAATGTGTGCATTAGAAAGAGTTGTGATGCTTAATGACTCCCAGGAGAGCATTAAACACGGGAAAACTTCAGGCCAGAGCTGACTGACAACATTTTTCCCAGGCGGGGTGAACTAAGAGAGCTGGGTGCAAATTGTAATTATGCTGCAGGTGCCTGAGGAGGAAGGCAGGTGTAAAGGCAGGAGCAAGCAGGTGAGCAGGGAGCCTGTATGTGACACAGGGAGAGTTTCTCAGGACCCCTGGGCCACTCTGGCTCGTGAATCTACTCCAGAGGCCCCTGAGCACACCTGCTTCCAGCATCTTTCCAATCCATTTTCTTTCTCAGCTAAGATAGTTTGGTTACCATTCAACAAAAGGATCCCTAACTGAGGTTGTATTTGTCAAGACATGGCTGCCTTGAAAGCATAGTAACTCAGTAGCCTTGCCTACCTCAATGTTCAGCTTCTACAGGCAGCCTGATTTATATATTTTATTGTAAATACCTAACCAGTGTGAGAAAACTTCATGTAATAAAATATTTAGTCTTATCTACTTTCCCTCCTTGCAATTTAAAGTCAATATCTAATTTAATGGGTCTCCTGTCCTGCATAAAATAATTATAAGGTTTTGCTTATAAATTCCTGTATATAAATGGTTCTGATTTTTAGTTGTGTTTCAATTCCTTCCTAAGAAGGTTTTGGATTAGTTCCTTTTAGTCATGCAGATAACTATGTGAAGCAGTCACAACGAGTATTCAACATGCAAAAACAACTATAATTATAAACTTGAAGAATACATGGTAGAAAAACTGTAGAAAAAAATTTTTTTGAGAAAGTTTGGTGGAAAGTAGCTTTACAAAGTATTATAAACCACAGCTGTTGTAAATTCCCAACTGGTTCTATGCCTAATATTCATTAGATTCTCTGTCTTTAATTTATTGATTGATTGACCTAAGTCTCCATTAAATGTGTTTGTGTCTAAGGTAACTTACCCTGAACAATCTGCATTTGATTCACTGCCACACATACAAAGGCTCAGGATCACCTGATGCTATGAAAACTGCCTGGTGTATCTTGAACTTCATTCAGATTCGTAATATAATATCAATGGCCATTCCTTTGCAAAGCCTACACACTAGAATATATAAGTGGAGTTTTCAGAATTTAAGTAAGAGGTGATAAGTCTGACTGGGTCTGGAGATCTTACAGAACATATATTTGCAGTGTTTTACTCATGCCAAGAGCATTCTGCCTGTGTTAGAGTAGAATTTGTATTAGAAGTTGCTGCTTTCGTTTCTGTGACACGTACTGATGCAATCTCTCCAGCCTGGGCTTTTTCTTAGGCCGTTATAAATTGTCATTTTGGTTCAGTTTCTAGACCCTGTTGGAGGGCTTCATCATGACCCCTGTATGTGAAGATCTTGAAACATGACTTCTAATAAATCCTCTAAATTACAGCATTGAGAAAAATGGCACACTTCTGGAATAGCAGCAGCAACGTCTTCACCAAGGTGTGGATTCAACTGGTGGAATTTAAGTCTCAGAATAATAACTAATAATGTTGCTTTGGTGTGAACTTCCAATAACCCTACAGATTCATCAGATGCCTTATATTTACCTGAGGCAGGACTATTGAGGGATCATGTTATAACATTGTACAATTTTTATTAAAGCCTACTAAGTTTTTTAATTAGGTAATATAATATAATACTATTGAAAACTAAAATAGAGATGAGTCACTAGTACTCCCAACCATAATCATTATTCCAACCCACAGACACTTTTGGCATTTTGTGTACAGTGTCCCACAGCTTAGGAAGTAACTATAAGAAGCCAACTGTCAAGAAACACATGTGGCAAAAAGCAGCCATTCTTCTCTTGATCTATATTGGACTGCAGAGTAAGTGGAAGCTGTGAGCTATTATGGAGTAGTGGCAAAATGGTAGAGTAGGGGGTTGGGAGGTTTGGAATTTATCTGTCAGTTATGTGATCTCAACAAACATTTTTATCTGAATTTGAAAACAGACTCTTGGTTTAAAGGAGAGATATTGAGGTTTTTAAGGTTTTATTTATTTTAGCATGCTAGGAAAAGAGCAAAGTTAGCAGCTTCATAACTATTGTCACCCTCCCTTCCCTCAGCATGTTCTGTCCTAGTCTGAAGCCTGCTCATCAGTCAGTCTGACTGAGACTCAGTAGTGCTGTCTGTCAGTGCCCCTTAGACACTGAAGAACCAAATGTACCACCTGTGTTCATCTGTATTCTGTCTTGACATCCATTTATCTAGTCACATACAATACTATTCTAATAAATCATGTTATCAGACACAACCTAGGGTAAATACATTTTCTGCTTGAACTTCCTTCATAAAATTATCTGCCTTTATAGATATGTATATTTCTCCAAGAAACAACTTCCTAATTGAGTGGGTTAATTTTTCTTTTTTAATTCTGGAACAAAATTTCTCTTAAGAAAAGAGAATGTTCTCACTGAAAAAGCATGAAAGGAAATTCCACAAGGAGACAGTAGTCAAGAGCTTAATAATGGCACTATTATGCTAAATAAGGCTTCACCTGAATAGGTGGAGCAATGTCTCCTTAGGACTCATAGCTGGTCGGAGGGAAATGTGTGTTATGATATGATCTCTATATATTACATATATAGTGGAAATAAAACCTGGTTTAAAATATAAGTGGGAGCAAAAATTATTTTAACACCATCTGTTACTTTAAACTATTATGTAAGTATCATATATTTGTAAATAGAATTAGTTATGGGCTTGATTTAAAATATGTAAAAATTTTTCAAACACACCCTGGCTGGTGTGGCTCAATGGATTGGCGCTGGCCTGTGAACCCAAGGGTCACTTGTTTGATTTCCAGTCAGGGCACATAACCAGGTTGCAAGCCAGGTCTCCAGCCAGGTCCCCAGCTGGAGGCAGATGAAAGGCAATCATACATTGATGTTTCTCTACCTTTCTTCCCACCTTCCTGTTATTCTCTGTAAAAGTAAAGAATAAAATATATTTTTAAATGTTTTTCAAATGCTGTATACACTATGACTGCCCAAAAATATTTAAAATATCATTTGATTAAAAATAACATTTACCATATCACATGTTAATGACATATCTATTGCTAAAATTATATAGACCTGCAATATACGGTAATCTTCAGATAAATATTTCATTTATACTAAAAATCTAGACACATTAAATTTAAATTTCAGGTAAAAAATAGATAACTTTAGTAGAAGAATTTTTCATGCAACATTTTTGATATACTAAAAATTACTTATCTAGAATTCAAATTTAATTTGATAGTCTGTATTATGGCTAGCACAACTATTGTTATATGATTAGAGATTCTTTTAATTTTACTTTTATAAGCTTATGTATATAAGAATCTGGAGAATTATGCATTACCTTTGATGCTATAATTATAGTAAACATATTATTGGAAAAATAGAATGCCGTCAATGAAATATAGGAAATTAAGTGAAAAAAGATACTTGGCTTTTGAGAAAGGAACTTGTATTACAAAGCTAAAATATTTCAGCTTAGCTCCTCTTCTCCATAGTGACATCTGGCATGGCTAATACTTAAATAATTAATATTATTTAACAATATATCCAATGCCTGTTTAAACTTTCCAACTCTTAAGAATATTTAGACTGAAGATGGCAGAAATAGATATCCATACAAGAAAAATTTCAGCAAACAAACAACATTCGTATCAAGAAATATTTTCACCCTGGCTGGTGTGGCTTAGTGCATTGAGTGCTGGCCTCGTAACCAAAGGATTGCTGATTTGATTCCCGGTCAGGGCACATGCCTGGGTTGCAGGCCAGCTCCTGAGTTGGGGGTGCACAAGAGTCAACTACACATTGATGTTTCTTTCCCTCTCTTTACCATCCCTTTCCTCTCTCTCTCTAAAAATAATTTTTTTTAAAAGAAAATATACTCTCATACTATATATTAACATGGACATAAGGAAAGATATTCAGAGAAATTAGAGATTAGTGGGAAAATAGATCACTGAAAAACATTCAGGGCTATGCCTTATGAATTTAGTTTTGGAAGGGACCCTTTAACAAAGCAGCACATTAGATATTTTTTCTTTTTCTCCATATGTTTCTCATGAGTTTATGAGCTTATTTGAATATTTTCTAGCATCAAATGTTCTTTGAGCATTTCATTCTTATCAATTTCTAAGTCAGATGAATTGAAAGAATCATTGCAATAAAAATCTCCTTTCCTTGTTTTCACCTGTGCCACTACCCCACTCCAATCCTATATATGTGCAGCAGCCATTGTAATGTTTAAATCTTGTCAATACCTTATTTTAAAGGCCCTCAAAGATTGTCTTTGTTTTTAAGATAAATGCAAAAGCTTAGCATGGCTTAAATCAACAGGCTTTATCTCTCTAAACTCATTGCTGGCACCTCTCATACTCCTCACTATATTCCACTCATACTAGATATAACTCTCTGGAGACCAAACTAACTATGAAGTGGGCTAAATAGTATCAGTGCACCTCTATGTTTTAGATTGATCCTAGCATCTCAAGATGGAATAATTTTAGCAATCAGTTATGTCCATGGATAATATACATGTATAGCTAACAATATACATGAAAATGCTCTTGACATTAGTTTTCACCCTGACAGTTTATCTGTTTATTTCATGTATTGACCTTACTTTAGTCTTTACTTCATTTATATCAATATATATGTATATATACACATATATGCATATAAAATAATTAAAATATATTAATGCTATATTCAAGTATATATGAAAATATGTATTTTTATATTTTAATTTAGATTGGTTACTTATTTGTCTTACTGCTTATTTTGATATCTTTAATTTTAGGTTTGTCTCTGAGTTAAATTGTCTGGTCAACTATTTGGCAAATCCCATAAGCAATGTGAAATCTTCCTTATGGTCTTCCCTAGAACTCTCTTTAAACCTGGTCTAGGCAAGTGGTTCTCAAACTTCAGTATGCATTAAAAATAAATGAATGTCTTATTAGCACACAAATTGCTGGGCCCCATCCCTAGAGTTTCTAACTCCGTATGTATGAATTAGGGCCTGAAGATGTGCATTTCCCACAAGTTCCCAGGTGATGCTAATGATGCAGGTTTAGGATCAAACTTTGAGAACCCCATTGCTCTGTAAGCAAATTTAAAACCAAGAAGTGTGAGTTGTCAATTCTCTTTTTACCGTATAATTAACCAGTTCATCAAACACTACCTAAACACCATTCAAAGAAATGCCTTAAACTGTAGTTATACAACCATTTTTCCTTTGCACTTTCATGGCCAGTTTATTGGAACAGATTTATATATATATATAAATCAACTGGTTCTATTTCTCTATCCTCAGATTACTCTAAGCCTTCCCCACAAACTGTCTTTTCTACTAGGCTCCTACTTGTTCTCAAGTTAACTCCTCAAATAACTATCAGCTTCACTTTGAAAGGCATTAAGTGACCAGCAGTTTGTGCTATGAATTGCCCTAGGAAGGTGTTGCATTTGTGCACAATCCCTTTAGGAGGGATGGATTAGAAGTTGAGTCTACCCTAACTTCTCTATTAATTAATCATGTGTGGACTCTACTGCCTATAACTATGTTCTTTGAAATTCCTAACCCTTAGGTGACTTGATTTTCTTTGTCAAGAACTAAAAAAGAGAAAAAGAGAAAAAAAAAAAAAAACAAAAACATGCTGCTGGCAGACTTACTTAGAGCAGGAAATAGCTATGGGGATCTAGTCTCTGACTCAGTTCAAACATGACCTGGATAGATTCAAACAGACAGAACAAATTCAGGAAGGTAGTACCCGAAGGCTTTGACATATTTAGCTGTATCTGAAGATGCCATAGTTTCTCGTGCACTCGCTCCCACTTCCAAATTAGTCTTCTACCAAATAAATATACCTTCTCACCCTTGAAACCTGGGGGAACACATTCACTTTTTCATTCTCCCACCTGACAAAAATTTATTGAGCATATTCTGTAGGCTAGAGATAATACCAGGAGATATGATCTCTGTCTCAAAAAATAAAAAACAAATAAAAAATTGAAAAATGAATATATAAAGATGCCAAATTTTAGTGCTATGATAGATTTCTGAACAGGATTAATGTAGGAATACAAAGAGAATATCTTTTGTTGTTTTTGGTTTTGGAAAGGAGAGGGAAGTCAGGAAAGGATTCACAAAGAAAGAATAAGTACTTGTACCATTGCCTGAAAAATAGATACCTGCTGCTCATAAAGAGGTTGGGAAAATATTATTACATACAATACTGTAAAGGCAATCATCTTCTATTTCTTTTCTTATAGATAGGATAAGTGAAATGTCTTGGGGGGCAGATTATTGGATTCAATGAATGTCATAAGCTTAATTGGTGACAGAGTTCAGTCATAAGCTCAGGCATTTCATTGCAGGTCCAACCTCTTTATACCATCCCGAGGTGGATGTTGCCTCTCAGCACAAAACCGCAGATGATCTTGTTTAATTTAGAACTTGCTGGCTACGCAACTTCTTCCTGAATTGTGCTCTTAGCCTCACTTTAAAATCTTCCAAGTGAGTGTTGAATGAAGTGGCCTCTCAGGACAGAGTCTGCCAGAATTCCACACATATTGGTATTTAGGCACTATTTATTTATTTATGTGTTTATGTATTATTTTTAATAGAGAAATATTTTTACTTTTCTGTTAAGGAAAAGCATAATATTTTTATTAATACTGTTACTTAAACCTACCTGTATTTATTTCCTGAGCTCTTATTTGCATACTTCAAATATTAACATAAAACTCTTAGTATTTACATTAAAATTTTCATAATTTCATTGAATATTCAAGAAAAAAATTTTTCTGGGCAAATATATGAGCTTCTAAAAACCAATAATAATTAGAGATTACCATTAAGATATATAGCCATGCTATTTGAAAAATAGAGGTATTATTTTTCATTCCAAAACACACTAAGGTTTTCAGAGAAGTGTAGTTGTTATGAATTCATACGTTAATTTATAAGTGAATAAAATAACAAAAATCATATAAAGAGTTTAGCAGATTGAAGTTGAGGGTTATAGTATTCATGCTTCATTTGCATAAATGACCAAGCATGTTTATTCTCAATAATATTAACCAAGCTTTGTAAAAATCATTTTAAGTTTGTAAACAGTTTCACTAGAAAAGAATTGTTGCTCTTATCCAGGGAAGAGAACACTGGCCTGTGGAAACAAATTAGCCTTCAAAGCTCAGTGACTTCAAAACTAAACAAAGCAAAACAAACCATTCTCTAAACAAAGCAAAACAAACCATTCTCCTAGTGTGATCTGCTTCCTCTATCTTATTTATAGCGATAGTATCGGAAACACTTGGCTTCCAAAATAGCTAGGGCAGGAAAGAGAGGGCTAGAAGTTTCCTTGGACATTTTTTAAAAACCCTGCCACACTTCTGCCCACTAGTATGACAATAATGAAATCTATGCTTCCAACTAGCTGCAGAGAAATGTGGAAAGGTAGACCGGTACACAGCATTCCCTCAACTAAAGCCTTAATTTGACAATGACACAAACTCAATAGTGTTTTCATACTCATCCCTCCTTCTGCATAGGCTCTTCTTCCCCCACTCACAACTTGTGTTCACTATTAGCTGACTGCCATGACCCCTCTGAGGATGTCTCAGCAATATGAAGAAGAAAGAAGAAGGTAGGAAGGGGAGGGAAGAGGAGAAGCAATCATATAAAATCAGAATCATCATTTCCTTCTCTCTTGCCCACTGTTACTGTATTGGCCTGTCTCCAGTCTTGCTGTAAGATATTTAGTAACTAGTACCTTGTGGCTGTTCATCTTCTTATGGGAATGGCTCTTCTTTCACTTCATGAACAGTGAACCCATCCTTAAGTCAGAATCCCCTGACTTGTGAATATGCTCTTGGATTTTTGAGCTGAGAAGGAATTACATTTTTCGTTCTCTTGATTATGTGAATTTTTTACTACTTAATTACTGTTTACATTGTTTTACACATTTCCATGAGTTCTCTTCACAACTGAATTGTAAACACCTTGTTGGATTGTAATATTTCAATATTACATTGCTATATTTCCAATGCATAGCAAAGTGCTCTGTATATGGAATGTGCTAAGACTTAATTTAATGAATTGATTAATTCATTGTTTTACACAAATCATTATCTTAATATCACTTAGCACAACATTCTGTATACAATACGCTTTCAATGAGCTTATGCAGATTGACTAATTCTCCTTTTACATGCTTTAAGATTAAAAAATCCATGGAAGAGGATGCATAGGTTGTCTCTTAAGCACATTTTAAAACAGCAATTGGTGTTTTATAATTTGAGTTTCCTTGTAATGAATTACATCTGTCTTTATTGTATACATTTGATTTTCAAACACATATATGCCAAGTTTCAATGCAAACAGAATTCTCTTCTATAGCTTGATAAAATGAATATAAAAGCTAAGATGCAACTTGTTGGAAACTGTACCCTGATTCCCTATTCTAATTAAATGCAAACAGGAACTAGAGGACATTTAGGGAAATTTTAGTTGACAGTACTTAGATCATTGTACAAATACCAGAACAACCAAAACTTAAATCAGAGTGTATTGTATTAAGTATGTAGCATGCTAGTAGAAAGTTTTGTGTATAAATCTTATGTGGTTACAGAGAGCAGGATGACAGGAAGTATGGGGACAGAGGTGCAGAGTAAGAGGGAGGGATTGAGCAAAAAGGGAAAAGTACTCTTCATCATGGACCACAGTGCAGTGATTGCTGGGGGGAGTGGGATATAAAGGGAGTAAAGGGTAATGGAGCAAAATATAATAAAGATGAAATGAAATACAAAAAAATAAATTAATCCTATGAGGTTACATTTCTTATAAAAATTGACACATAGCAATTTATAATTCCAGGCAATTTGCTTGGCCTGAATTTTTTAAATTTATTTTTAACCAAATGCAGGAAACCTTACCAAACACAAAGCTGGCTTCTAGTCATTTGTTTACAAGTGTGTGTGTGTGTGTGTGTGTGTGTGTGTGTGTATGTGCTCTATTATCCATCTTAGGGGTTGTATAGAAAACTACTCACACTTTGGAAAGTGTCCTAGAATCCACAAGTGGAAATATTTAAGTTTCAGTCTGTAAGAAGTTATCTATAAAAACCAAATGTACTAGCCTCTGTCCATCAAAGAATTTTGGAAAAGCATAAAAAAAACACATTGATGCTGACTTTGCCAAGAGTGTTTTATTTCCTGGAAGATTGGTTATTTTAAATCTGATCCTTAAACTAATAAGCTGTAACTCTACCTGTGCAGAAATAGAAAGAGTAACAATAATAAAATAAATAAAATAAAGTCAAAACCTTGAAAAAAGCCTGTCTTTTCTGGAAAAGTCTAATGATCTTATGTCTGCTACTGACTCCTTTATATTTTTATCTGCAGACTTGGCCATAACCATGAAGCTCAGATCTATGGTTTCCAAGATGCTGGAATAGATTTCCTCTCACAGGGATGACTTAAAGTCCAATCAAAAAGTTATAGGGACTTTGAAGGCCATACAGTTCACTGCTCTCTGCTTTCTCTATCCAAAGAATAAATTCTAACTGAAGTCAGAGGAAAGTTTTTCCTAACTTTAAAGTCTTCCCAGAAAGGGATCTTTTCCTTGGCAACCTACTACCATCTCTCACAGCTCACCCTGCACATAGCACATGGTGTTAACTAGCTCTCAAAAGACTACTGATACTCACTTGAGAGATATTCAGTCCATCATCAGCTTAATTCTTTTCATTTTTTATTGAAGGCCATGTTTTACTAAAATTTTGTTTGTTTTCTCTCAAATTCAACCAAGGTATTTGCACTTTCTTTTTCCATTTATTTATTTATTGCAACCTTTATTTTTGCCTTTTTTATTGTTATTCTTTTATTAGAGCTGTTCCAATTTTATCCTGTTGCTGTCCCCTGCCCTGCCTACCCCCTACTCCCAGAGTTAATCCCCGTGCTATTGTCCATGTCCATGGGTCATTTATAGAGGCTTCTTGACTAGACCCTTCCCCTTCTTTCCCCTCTTATCCCCCTCCTCACTCCCCTGTAGTCGTTGTCAGTCTGTTTCTTGTTCCCATGCCTCTGGTTCTGTTTTTTTCATTTGTTTTGTTCATTAGGTTCCTCTTATAGGTGAGATCATATAGTATTTGTCTTTCCCCACTTGGCTTATTTCACTTAGTTCAAACCCTTGTCTAAGATATCATTGGCAAATATGTTTTCCCAGACTGTTAATTTCCTTTTCATTTGATGATATTTCCTTAACCATGAAGAAACATTTTAATTTGACATAGTTCGTTTGTTTATTCTGTCCTTTATTTCCTTTGTCCAAGAGGATGTATCAGCAAAAAGATTGCTGTGTAAAAAGTTTGAAATTTAACTGCCTATGTTTTCCTCTAGGACCTTTGTGGTGTCACAGCTTATGTTTAAGTCTTCTATCTATTTTCAGTTTATCCTGGTGTATGATGTAAGTGGGTGGTCTAGTTTCTTTTTTAAAAAAATATTTTATTATTTTTAGAGAGAGAGGGAAGGAAGAGAGACAGAGAGCAAGAGAGACATCCATGTATGGTTGCTTTTCACCTGCCTCCAGCTATGGACTTGGCTGGAGACCTGGCTTGCAACCTGGTTATGTGTACTCTGGCTGGGAATCAAACTAGCTACCTTTGGGTTCACAGGCCAGCACCTTGTCCACTGTGCCACAAGCCAGGGCTTCTAGTTTCATTTTTATTACATGTAACATTTCAGTTCTTTCAGCACCGTTGAAGAGGCTATTTTTACTCCACTTGAAGCTTCTGATCCCTTTGTCAAATATTATTTGACCATAGAGATCTGGGTTTATTTCTGCATTTTCTATTCTGTTTCATTAATTTCTGCATCTATTCCCATGCCAGTACCAGACTGTTTTTATTACAGCAGCCGTGTAATAAAGTTTGATATCAGGTATTGTGATCTCTTCTACTCTGTTTTTCTTTCTCATTGCTGAAGCTATTTAGGGTCATTCTTGGTTCCATATAGATTTTTGAAATATTTGTCCTAAATCTGTGAAACATGTCATTAGTACCTTAATAGGGATCACATCGAACCTATAGATTGCTGTGGGTAGTATGGACATTTTAACAACTCTTCAAAACATGAGCCCTGTATATGCTTCTATTTCTGTTATAATTATTATTTCTAAATGACTGCTGAGTAAAGATGGCTAAGAATGAAATGAGTATCAAGAATAATTTTTTCCAGAGGTGAGAAAGCAATATTGATGCTTATTTTGGTGACCCATGACTATTTATCAGACAACTGTCCAGGTTCACATTGACACTGCCCACAAAAATGTCTTTTCTATGAAAAGCAAAGTGGCCCATGTGGACATCATACTTTTTGTCATTAAT
The DNA here is from genome assembly GCA_004026585.1 of Noctilio leporinus. Taxonomy (NCBI): domain Eukaryota; kingdom Metazoa; phylum Chordata; class Mammalia; order Chiroptera; family Noctilionidae; genus Noctilio; species Noctilio leporinus. Next base: position 92,197 of record PVIW01002266.1, on the reverse strand, counting down.
AAACACCCCACAATAATATATTGAAATATTGAATATAACATTTTTCCCAATAATTTTACTTTAACTAGTTATCACAGTAAGAAAAGAAAAAATAATTGTGTAGGAAAAAACAATGATTTTTGAGATGAAGGAACTAATTTGTAGGTCTGAATATAGATAGTTATATAGATACAATAGATACAGATGCAGATAAGTAGATCTATCATGTACAATGTGCTATGAATTTTCCTAGAAACATATTTAATCTTCTAAACTTACTTTAATCTTTGCAACAGCCCTCTGAGGTAGCTAAAGTTATTATTCCCATTTTGCACACAGTGAACCACAGAAACAGAGAAGTTAGATATTTTCCTACTGTCTTAAAACTAGTATGTGTTGAATTCAAGGGCATGGCAGTGCAATCTATATTTAGTGCTCATTCCACAACATCAAAAATACTTATTGATAACACCTGTAAAATAAGAAATGTGAATTCAATGTCTAGTGCTCTCTGCTTTGATCCTTTTTAGCTCAATTTTCTACCTCAAAACTTATTGTGTGAAAAAACACTGGAAATTTCTTTTTCTTTCCCAATTAGAACAATTTACAGCAATGTCCAGTAGCTTGCATGTATATTTATATGATATTTGGGGAATCAGATGATGGCATGAACAGCTTGTGATATTGAAGCAGCTCCTCCCACAAGCCTACACTTCTGAAACTGTTCCATAATAGAGTTTTTACATTCATCTCCCTATAATTTTTTAAAGAAGTATTGGGTATTATCTTATTGTCTTAAATATTTGTGTTCCTCAATATGTAGACACAAATGGAATATCTTATACTGCCCAACTCCTTTTCCTTCGCCAAATGGTGGATGAATGCTGGTGAAATACAATTTTCTGAAATGTAGACTGAGGAAGGTACTTCTGTTACATTAATATTGCACTGTTGTTAATCAAAGTAATTTAAAGAGGGCCAGCCTTCCGGTCACAGCATTGTGGAGGACCAGATTAGTCCTGCTAGTGCAGTGCAGCACAGATAATGTGGCAGATGTTAGAAATAAACTGCTTTGGCTCAGCATATTCATAATTCTTGGATGTCTACTTCTTAATTTCCTGTATATTTCAGATTGACTGTTTTTCTCCCTTAACAGTATTCTTTCATCTCATTTCTCTTGTCCTTTCAATAAATTTACCCTTATGTCAGGCTTTTAAATGTGAGGTTATCATTGTTCTCTCCTCATGGTTACAGAGCAAAATGGGATTTGACCACCTGCTGCCATGCACAACCATAACACAGAGGGTGGTGGGGAAGGAAGACAGTTTTTATTGACAAGGTGCCCAGTTTTGGGGAGCTAGGGACTCCCCTGCTTCAAGCCATTCTCTTCAGCATATACAGAAATCCCCCTGTTCCCAAAAAGGACTGAAATCCAAATCCATGCCTCAAGATCCCCTCCATTCTTATCTGCCTTTTTTGGAATCCAAGGCTGCTGCATGGAGTCCAAGGCTGTTCCAGCTCCATCCAGGTGCTCTCCCACCAGACCATGCACTTTGAGGCCAGCAGCTCCATCATCCTGCTGCAGCCTCCTGCCTCTTCTGGGGCCAAGGTGCACTGCCAGACTGCAGCCGGCTGTGCAAGGGCTGTCTGCTGATCCCCCAGCAGTCAGGGCTGCTGGCACCATCAGGGGCTGGTGAATATTCCAAAGAAAGACAGTGGGAGCCCCCCAGGAGCCGCTGTGCATCGTGGAGCCAGCTGAGGCATCCCGCCCAAGCCTGCTGCTGGCAAAGTGCAAGTCCCACCGAGCATGCTTCAGACAAATAGCCACCAGCTGGGGCCATCCCCTGGGCCTGCTGCTGGGAGCTCAGACACCCTGCCTGCAGGACTCAGGCATAAACTTGCTTGTGACCATACAACTAAGGGGAAGAAACACAGGGAAGCCCCTCTGTGCGCCATTTTAATTATTTCCCCCAATTCCTGCATGCTATGAGCATGTCCAAATTTCCGGGCAATTCCCGGCCAACCTCAACCTTGAGGGTCAGCTTGCATTTTGTTGATTCCCCTCCTCCAACCACCAAGATCCAGAAAAGGGTAGGCGGGTTTCTAGCGCTCAGAGGCACTCTGTTTCTGCCTGGAGGGGGACATCACCTTGTTACACGTGTGTTGTGACCTTTTTCAGTTCCCACAGCCCACTCAGGCTCTGTGTAAGCAGTGTCCTGAGCTGCATTAGTTGCCTACTATTGCCTCATGGATATGGAATCATGCCCAGCACTGGTTTCTATCCTGGGCTGTCATGGGCACTTTTCAGCCTCCCTCAGGGGTCCCTCCCTTCTCTGGGAAGTCAAGCTCTTTAACTCATTGCTGCTTATTTCCATGACCAAGGGTTTCTTCCAACCCTTACCTTCTCTTTGGGGGCAGCTTCTTGTGCTGGTTTGGGGTTTCTCCCAGCCCACCAACCACCTGGTCAGACCCCCATTACATCACCTTTTACAACGTGCTTTTACCGAATGATTTATTTAGCTTTTATTTTGCCTGAACCTGAGTTGACTCAGTTTAGGTTAAAAAAAAAAAAAGAAAAGAAAAAAAGACTGACTACAAAATGGACCTTGTCATTTTAATCTCTCTTAGAACAGTTTTATTATCTACTATTCCATTTTGTGTTTAGTGCCACTAAACCTAATTTTTATGTTCAAAGAGGCTTTGTTTCTTTCTCTCACGTAAGGTGTGAGTTATACGTCTGGACCTCATTCATTATTTTCCCTTCAATCTTTTTCTCAGGCCATCCCTCTTTTATTTATTTTTTAATATTCTCTCAGGTGGTTTTTCTAAAATAAATAACTTGCCCAGATTGTTCTAACTAAGAAAATATCCATCTCCAAGTGATTTAAGAAAGTCTGTTTATTTTTTTCTATGACATGTCTATTAGGACTACAGTCATTTTTTTTTTTTTTCTTTTTTTTTTTTAACACTCATTTTCTTACATGGAGAATTGTCATGTAGGTAATCCGAAAAGAACTCCCCTTTTCCTTTGTGTTCTACTTTTTCCTATAAACTTATCCCCTCGAGTTCATATGATTGGAAATTCCTTCAGCCCTTTGCAGTTTGAAAAGCACTTCCACTAACTTTAACATATGTAATCACCATAATGGCACTTTCAGGTTGGCAAAAATACACTGCTATCTTTGTTTTATAGATAAGAAAACAGACAAAAAAATTATATAAATATCTGGAATCATATAAGGTGTAAATGGCAAAGTAGAAATTCTCTTGTACCTTCAAATCCAGCCTTTTTTTTCATGCTACAGCAACAATTACAAAGGCTGAAATGATCTGTCATGTTGAATGAAAAACAGATGTTTCCAGAATCTGGCTTTATATCAGAATAAAAATTCATTATTTTAATCCAAAACAACTTTTCAAGAATAATATTAGAAGTTGAAAAATAAGATTAATAAGTGTTTTCACTTTTATCCCAGGGCCCTACAGTGGCAGTCAGGACTGAAAGCAGCCACCTATTTGCCATTTCTCACCCAGCCATATTGCCTCTGACTGTCTAGCAATATTAGATCCTCTAACATGTGCATGAAAAATGTCATATTATGGTTAGCTTCCTTGGGAGATATTTAGCTATTATTTTTAGAATTACAGCATTGCATTTAAGAGTTTAAAGTGAGTTTTAAAGGGTTTGGGAAGCATCCCCCATTCAAAGCCTGCTTTATTATGCTTTAAAATGGATTCTACAGCCCACTAATTTAAAGTATGAACTATATGCCCTGTAACAAAATTAAGTGACTATTCAGAGTAGTATTTAATTTTCAAGTTAATTACAAAATATTCATACCATTTTTTTTTTATTAATCCCTATTAGCAAACTGTTGGGGACAGTTGGAAGATTATATGGTAAACACTAATGGTATTTGATGCAATTGTTATTGCTGGCACTTTCAATAGGTGGACTTTAAGTTATTGCAGAGGACTTTAGTTTTCTCAATAGAGAAGAGGGAAAGTTAATTGAAAGTTAATGAAAATAGAAAATAGTCATCTCCATTCCAAGTAGTTAGAGCTATTGTTTGCCTGAGTGGGTCTTTAGTAAACTAACTTCAGCTCTCCTTTTAACAAACATTAGTTAGGGGTATGCTATGTGCCAGGCCCTCAGGATACAAAGGTAAAAAATGACGCTCCCCATCAGGCTCTATGTACAGAATGAGGTGTGTGAAAAATATTGTGAGAATACCAATTGAGTACAAAGATTCATTCTGATTGCATTAGCAGTGGCTTGAGGTACTTTGTGGGGAAAAATTAGAGAAGGTGCCATGTTCATTGAAGCTGAAGGATGAGCAGGAAGGACAATTCTGATAAAATGGAAAGAAAATTGGATTTAGTATCCTAAAGCCTGTATAAATCTATATTTTACTCATAAAATATTAACTCTTGTCTCACACTCAAACATGAAGTATGTTCAGTGTACTCAAAACCAAAATAGTTATCTTACCACAAAATTTAGATTTTTCATGCCTTGGATAAATATATGTAATTATCCTGATCTCCAAGAACTTACTAGGGAAACAAACAAATCCTTCAAGAAGCTCAGTTCTTACATAAACAGAAGGGAATGTGAATGAAGACTGAGGTATGAATAGCTCTTTGGTTTTCTCTTTTTTGTTATTGATGCTGTTGAAGTCCAGGTAAATCATTGTGGGTGGTTACAGTTATAAGTTTACCATTTACTTTAGTTCAAGTTTCTGTTACTGAATCGTCATTTCCAGGGTGAATACTTCAGTGTGAATTCCCAGGGTTGAGAACCACTGTGTGCTTCCTTTTCCTAGTCACATAATCTGCCCCTTTATGCTTACAAGAAAAGTCTTAGAATATAAGCTTGTGGCTGTATAACAAAAAGGAAGTGTGGGGTGAACTTTGTATACAGTGTAAACATTTAACAAGCAAAAATAGATGCAGAAGATGTACTAGATGTTCAGTATGGTTCTAGTGCAAAGATTCCTGACTAGTTAAGCACCTGTGAAAAACTTGCTTCAAATGTGGCCACCATAGCATCTCAGTTTTGATCCAGGCTATATTTCCTGCTCCTGCGGCATTGTCCTACATCTGTATTAATCCTAGCCCAATTCTTATCTGAAATGTGCTTTAAATATGTCTTCTATTTTAATTAACTAGATCACATAAGCCTTTGCATTGCTTGCAGATGCTTACTCATGAGCCAGGACTTCGTCCTCTTTCTCAGTTTACATGTCACTGTCTGCCTCTCTCTGGCCTTTGACTCTAGTGTGTTGCCTAAAACTCCATTTGTTAACATTCAGTTGAGGTCTATGCTGACCATGGCTTGCCCCTCATCCTCTAAACAGAAGTCATTACATTGTGACTCTTTCATGGGTATCACCATTAATAAGCATGGACCTGGTGTTAAAATCTTATAATCTCCCTTTGTCCATTTAATGCCCACTGTTTGTGAGCCCCAGAGGAGTTGGTGAGCGTTGAACCTACCTTAGACATGATCCAGGGAAGAAAGAGCAAACCAGCAAGCAGATTCCTATCACACACAAATGATAACATAGCCACCAAACTCTCATTATATGTCTCATGTTCATGCCCTTCACTTTCCAAGTGTAGAAAATAGAGTCTCATACCTGGTGATATCTTTTGCACAAGAGTCATAATAGACACTTTGCTGGCAGATGACTTTATCTTTTTCCATCCCTCTGATGCCTTTCCCTGTAACAGTATACAGTATATGCTCAAACAGCTCATCCCAATGATCATATACTTTTTCTTTCCTCAAAATACTAGTATTTCATAGTGGTTTACATGATTTTATTAAAGGAAAACGTGATTTCCTTGATGTTACCAAATTCAAGGAGCTTGCTCCTTAGTGCTCCATTCAAAAACTAGGCTTGGTTTTTATTTACTTCCTGCAAGTAAAGGAGACAGGAGATACATATCTGGAGCTTAGTCATAGCTCTGTGGAAAAGAATAAAACTTGATCTTTTACCTATATTTATGATAAAAATGTAAATAAAATGTATCCTAGACCTAAATGTAAGAGTTAAAATTATACTACTTCTGGAGAAGCAAAGCAGAAAATATTTGTAACCATTGATTAGCTAAAAAATTATTAGGACACAAACATAAAGGCTACAATAGAAAATAAATGATAAAATGAGCAATGTGAAAATTAAAAAAAAATAAAAATACTTTCCAACAGACTCTATTAAGGTTTTGAAAAGAGAGACTAAAGACTAGGAGAAAACATTTTCAAGCTCATTTTTGGTAAATAACATATTATAATGTATAATGAAACATTAAAAGTAAAAAATACAATAAAAAAGCAATGCAGTAGAAAACAAACTGAGCAGCATGACATCAGAGAAAATATATGAATGACCAACAAGCACATAAAATATGCTCAATAATTTTAGTCATCAGTGAAAGGCAAAATAAATTGACAATAATATACCACTACACATCCATTCGAATGATCAAAACATAAACATATTAAAAAATAACACCCTGAGAATTTCAAGTACTGACAATGATATAGAGAAACTAGTGATCTCATATATAGAAACACAAATCATATAGCCACTTTGAGGGAAAAAAATGGCATCTTTTAAATAAAACCTATGTGATGCTATAAGTCTAGTACGCACCTAAGAGAAATGAAAATTACATTCACACAAAAGCCTATATGATAATGTTTATAATTATATTTATAATTACCTAGAATTAGACATAAATATTGTGTGATTCTATTTATCTGATACTGAAAAAGTTAAATTCATTGGATTAGAACAGGAATTGGGAAGGAGTTAGCTACAAAGATGTTACACAACAAAAGTTTTAGTTGCTATGACTGCTCTAGATGATGGTAGATATGTAACTCTAGTTCTAGATTTGACTATTTGTCAATAATCATAAAACTGCACACCATAAAGAATGAATTTTGCTGTTTAAAAATCAAAACGAAATCATTTGGGGGTATCACAGGAAGGTAAGCATACAGTGTTAAATGAATCTAATTATATGATGAATATATGACAAATCCCATCAAATGGTGACATTGACATAGCTCACTTATGTAACTTTTGAAAGCAATGTTTTGACTGGATACTACGAGGTGAAAGACAAAAATAAGTAGTATACATAAATACCATGTTATACTTGTTTTTATTTTCTTCAAGGGAGTACTGGTTGATATTAAATAATATTACGTGTGTACTGGGGTTAAAGACATGAGTAAAAAAATAGGTGTAAAAATTATAAACCAGAGTTCCCGCTCTCTGATAAAAGTGTTACAAATAAGATTACAGGAAGGAGGGAAGGCTAGAATGAACCTTATGTTACTGGATTGAAGTAGGAGATATCAGAAACGTGTTTCTCTTCATAGATGGATAGACATGGGGTTAAATATAGAGTGTTTTGTATGCAAGACTTAGTGTATACAGTATAGTTCCTAGCTCTGTGCAACACAGAATGGAAACAGTGACACTCTTGTAACAACAAGCACACCTAGTGCCCAAATTTGAGTTTCCAAATGTTTATCCAGTAGAAGGAAGCAGAGCTCTGTACATAAATGACCATTTCTAAGGCTGAGGCAAAAGAAAAAAAAAAGTTAAAAATACAAGATTAGTCTAGAGCTTTTTGTATTGCTAGAAAGCAAAGAAGAGCTTAAAATTAAATTGGTGGGAATGTCAAAATGATGCAGATACTAACTTGAAAAAGCTCTATCAATGGTCAAAGCTAGAATCATTTTAGCATTGGAAAAAAAGTAATATTATAACATCCTTATTAAATGTTAATGTTGATATAAAAATAATAAGTAAATAAATGGAAGAAGGCTCATTTTAAAATATCCTCGCTGAACGATATGTTTATTGATTTTAGAGGGAGAGGGAGGGATGGAGAAAGAAACATCAATATGAGAAACATCAATAAGTTGTGTCCCATACATCCCCCATACCAGGGGTTAAACCCATACCTATGTATGTGTCCTGACTGGGAATTAAACCTGCAAACATTTAGTGTACAGGATGACACTCCAGTCAACTAAGCCACCCAGCTAGGGCAAGACATGTCATTTTTTATAGAATAAATCTAAATTATAAATGTAGAAGCAATGAGGAAAATAGAAAATCACCATTAGAATACTAGAGCAATCATTATAGGCAAGACACACAGATGAATCCTAAAGTATATGTATGAAAACTGAAGGAGAATTAGAATTTTTGAGTAACTAAAAATATCTCTATATTACATATAATTATATATCAAATATGTAATTAATATGAATTAATTACAGTGGTGACTTTAGTATGTGTTGGAACTCTTTTATACCTTTCCCTTCATCCTAGAGTATAATTTCCTCCACTAGAGTGTAGGCCAGATTTAATGACACACCTCAAGCAAGTAATAGAAAAAAGAGAAACTAAATGGTAAAACCGTAGCCGACATTACTGCAACCAAGTGGTCAAAGTAAAAAGTTCAGTAGTAAAGAACCATGATAATATAACATCCCCCCGGTACAATGTCATAGAAAGGGCATTTCATTCCTGTGGTATTCCTCCTCAAATTATGAAATGCCAGCCTAATCATAGGAAAACATTACACAATTCCAAATTAAGGGGCAGTACGCAAAATATATGATTGGTACTCCACAAAAGTACATTAATGGAAAATGGAAAATCAGAAAAAAAGCTTATAGCTTGTACTTTTGTACAAAGGTTAATTTGTGAGTTTTGATAACTATACCATAATGACATGTGAGGCACAACTTACCAAAGCGGTTACTCATAGGTAGGCACCTCTGCAGGGACCAGTCCTGGGGTAGGAAAGCATGAGCTATAATTGATGAATCGCTGGACACACAATACAAACAACTCTAGATTTAAAATTCCGGATCAACCAAGTCAGAGGGAGATCCTCACAATATTCTGATATTTACAACCGGGAGCTTGGTCAGATTCCCACAGTAAATTTCTTAGGCTTCAAGCATTACTCCTGGTAGTCAAGACTGGAAGCAACCTCAGTCTTCTTCAATGTATGGTCGAATGAAGAAGATATAGTATACATACACAGTGAATACTGCTCAGCCATCAGAATATATGAAATATTGCCATTTGTGGTAAGATGGATAGAACTTGAATACATCATGTTAAATGAAATAAGTCCAATAAAAAAAGGACAAGAACCATATAATTTTACTCATATGTGAGATATAATACTGGAAGCAACAAACAAAAGAATGCTCATATACTCAGATAACAGTATGGTAGTTACCAGAGGGAAAGGGGATTGAGGGAGGTTAAAAAGGGTGAAAGAGGGTCAACCATATGCTGATGGAAGGAGACTAGCCATTGAGCCATTGAGTGGTGAGCATAGAATGCACTATATAGATGATACATTGTGGAATTCAGAGTGCACTTGGAACTTATATAACCTTATTAACCAATGTCACCCCAATAAGTTTAAAAAGATGAGTAGCCAGGTCTGAATCTAGCTCTGTGTCCCAAAAGCTGTGGCCTTGCCTACACCCAGGGTGCATGGACAGTCATGGTGTAACTGTGTGTAGCATGAGGTGGAGAATGACCAGCTAGCAGCCCAGAAAAGTGCCTGGGGAGGAGGAAGCCCAACCAGGGGACTCCAAGCATTGGCCTCACTTCTTGATAACAGAGCCCAACAGAACTTAGAACCCTAATAACCAGGTAGCTGCATTCCAGAGAAGGCACTGCCCAGGTTACTTGGCTGTAGACACTGGAGAGAATGACATATTATCTTGCTGCTTCCCCATGTCTCAAGGCTGTGGCCTCAAGAATCCCACACTGATAGCCTGTTCTGATGCTGCAGATGTTGGGTCAGGTCTCATCCCAGGCACCTCTGGCATTTTTCTTGGAGGCACCCAAAAGTAACATAGGAAGACCCAGGGTCTGACTAGTTTAGGCCAGGCTACCACTGATCTTACTTGGGCATCCCTAGTCCCCCAACCCAGTGTGTGTGAGAATGGGAGGAGCTGTTTCACGTCAGGATGGCATGTTCCAAGTGGAAGCAGGCTGAGAATGGGTCAGAAACCTAGTGGGCTGGTCATGTGTTCCCATCCCAGGTCAAGGCTGACTGAGTGGAGGTGGAGGTGGAATATGGAGTGGTGCCCTTCTGGCCGAGGCTTATCCTGAGTCCTGGAAACAAATCTTATTTCTCCTGGGTGGAGGTCTGTGCAGGCACGGTTTGTGCCTGATCTGGGAACAGAAGTTGCATGGGCAGAGGTGGCAGCAGCGAGGACCAAGCTGGGCTGTGATGCCTCTGGACCAGCTGCTGGTCACTATCATTGCAGAGCTTCACTCAGGATCAGTGAGGAGCAACTCAACAGCAACACCAACACCCACTCCATCTCCCTGAGTGAGGTGCAGATGCAACACACCAGCAGGAAGGGCCAGCCTAGGCTTGGGGTGAGTGAAGGCACAGAGGGTTCTTTAGAACCAGGGCCCCAGAATGGCCAGGAAAGGCCTCCTGCCCAGACACTGCCCAGGCCGCTCCCCAGGATCCAACACAGAGTCAACCTGCAGCTCAGCATTTCATGCTTCCACCTGAGTATGTCCACTTTCACCTGATGCTTCCAGAGGACCTGATCCCATAAAGGCACAGCCTGAGGCCCCAGAACCAGCTCCAGCTTCAGTACCTGTTGATCCTGAGAAGCAAGGTGAACGTGCAGAAGCCAATGCAGAATAAAGGCCACTCTAGAACCAGAAGATTGTCCACTGACAACTATCCTGCCACCTCTAGAAGATGCTCTAGTCCTGCATCCAATACCAACAACCATTCCATGTGCAGATCTGGAGCAATGGCCAGATGTGGAGCAGTTTCTTCAAGAGACCCTGAGCTGGAACCAGACCTACCACTCTGCCTAGGGAAAAAACTTTACCTGTGCTAGATCATGGCAAGGACTCAAAGATGTCACTGGACCAGCAGCCCAGAAGGGATAGCTAGCACCTGCACTGGCTCCTGCAGAAAACCCTGAGCTGTTGTGGGACATACCACCCCTGAAGGGAGAATGGTCACCTGTACCAGCTCCTGTAGAAGACCCCAGATGGGCACTGGATGCATCACCACTGAAGAATGGACCATCACCTGCACCCGCATTGACATCTGCATTAGATCCTGAGGTAGTACTGGATACCACACCCCTGAAAGGCAAGCCATCATATGCACCTGCATCAGCTCCTGAAGACCCTGAGCTGGTAGTGTTGGATGCATGGCCTCTAACTGGAGAGCCATCATCTAAACCTGGACTGGCTTCTGCAGAAGACCCTGAGCTGGTACTGGATGTTCCACCCCTGAAAGATGAGTTAGCTCTAGAACTCTACTTAATTTTAGCTACTGTGCTTCTTCAACCTATTCCTTCACCAGATAGTCTTTTTTTCTTTTTGAGGTTTCATTTTTTTTTCTTGTATATTTTTGTCTTACATTTTATAGTTTTAAATAAATATAATAAAATGTAAGGCATTTAAAAAATAAAGATACTCCATATTATGTGTCAACAGGGGTATGCAAATTAGTACAATATGAAGATGCTACTATACAGTTATTAGAATGGCCAAAATTCACAGCATTGACAAGTCCAAATGCTGCCAAGGGTGTAGAGAACAGACACTCTTGTTCATTACCAGGGATGATGCATAATGGTACTGCCACTCTGTAACACAATTTGGCAGTTTTACAAAACTAAACATAATCTTAAAATACAGTCCAGCAAATATACTATTTAGTATTTACACAGAGGAGTTGAAAACTTGTGTCCACCAAAACCTGTACACAGATGTTTATAGCAGCTTTATTTAAAAATCACTAAAACTTGAAAACCACCCAGATGTGTTCAACAGGATAATGCATAAACTATGGTACATTCATACAATAAAATATTATTCAACATAAGAAAAAATGTTATGAAACTGTGAAAATACGTGGAGGAAGCTGAAATGCATTAGTGACAGGAGGCAATCTGAAAAGGTAGCATACTATATGGTTCCAACTACATGAAATTCTAGAAAAGGCAAGATTATGGAGAATATAGAAAAGATCAGCAGTTGCCAAGTGATATGGGGGCAATTGGGGTGTAAATGCATGAAGCATAGAGGATTTTTAGAGCAGTGAATGTACTCCGGATAACACCACAATGATGAATGCGTGTCATACTGTATTTGCCCAAACCCACAGATGTACAATGAATGCCTTGAGTTAACTTGAACATAAACTGAAACTTGGGTGATTACCATGTGTAGGATTAGCTGCTGTAACAAGCATACCACTCTGGTGAGTCATGTTGATAATGAGAGAGGGGCTATGCAAGTGTGAGGGCAGGGAAGACAATGAAAAACCTTTGTACCTTCTCATGAAGTTTACTGTGAACCTAAAATTGCTTTAAAAATACCAATAAGAAAAGGAAAAACAAATACTGAACAGACACTGTACCATGTTCACAGTCACCTGGTACACCCTTTGATTTATGGAGAAACCAAGTTGAAAGAGACTAAATAATTTACCCGATTGCACATATAATTTACTTGACCTTTGGACACTGTTGTATGGCCAACCCCACTGGTGAATAACTTCAAATAAGGACTGCAGTGGCTTTCCCTTGATTTAGGCATTTGCTCTGTCACAGGAAAGTCTTGCATTTAGTGAGTCTGAGTCAAAAACCCTATTTTTAGCCTAATCTTACTTTAGAAAAATGAAGTCATATTTGGTATTAAAATATAATATCTAGAAACAGCACTTGTAAAACATTGAAATATGAAATTAACCTTGAGATAAAAATTTTATTTCTCCTCTTCTATGTGCAGATTTTTTCAAATGACTTAAAGGCCAAAAGGTATTTCAGCAGAATAATACTACTTCATACACAATCTCAGTGCACATTAATAGGAATGGAATTAAGAAGAGAGTTGTTAAATGCGCCATAAAGAGACAGGGGGCAGGCAAGGATGGGGTTCCTCATATCAAGGCTTGTTGATGAGGCACTTCCTGGAATACAAGCGGAGACATGCCAAACAAACCTCTGCTGCCCCAAGTCATTTCAAAGGCATCCCAATAAATGTCTTCCTAAGCACCCCTGTCTGCTCTTTGATTCCCTGGGCTTCTAGGATCACTAGGGTTGATTCCCTCATCCTTCAATAGAAGTACTTTCTCATTTTTGGTTCCTGTTCTCAATTAGAAAACATTGCCAAGGCAGCTGCGACCTTTGCACCATGACTCGTGCACAGGGATGGCTGCCCCTGCAGATTTCTCTCCCTTAGTCCATTTGCTTAGGTCTAAAGTCTCACAAGGCACTGAAGCACAGAACTGCTTTTCACCCAGCACTGGGGCTCCCATGAATTTTCTGTCTCACAACCTTACTTTTTCTGTTCTTAACTGATGTGTCTCTTTCTGGTCCTGCTCTGAATATGCATCCTATGTAGGGTGAAGATGCACAGGCTCGGTCCTTCACTGGGATGCCTCAGCTAGTTCACATGCTTCTGAGTATTACCTCCTATATAGAAGCCTGTTAACAGCCTTGTTTGGTCAGATATTTGTGTGTATGTGATGTGTGTGTGTGTGTGCGTGTGTTTCACATGTTTCTAGTATACATTATAATTCAACATCTGTATGCCCTACAAAGTAATCACCTCCTAAAGTCTAAGTAGTACCCCTCAAAAAATAGGGAGCACCTCACAGATTGCTGTGCCATCCTTGTGCAAGGCCATGTTAGTGTCTATCTGCACAGTTGTGGTATGTGGAAGCAAGTATTGGACACTTGTAGCTGCCACTCAGTGGTGGTCCTAGTCCTCCCAGGGTTGGAGCTAAGTAGCTGTCCCACGACTCTTAATTTCAACTTTCTATTATCACTGTGGCATCTGAGATGGCTTACTGTATTAAACAGCAATTCAGCTGTAAAAAAGATCTGAAGGAATATACTTGTCTATTAAAAAAAAAAAAAAAAAAAAAACACTGTAAGAGAGCCCAGGGCTGCAAAGTGAGCAAAAGGAAGGGCATAACAAAGATCAGAGCAGAAAAAAAAAAAACATGATACAGAGACCAGAAAAAGATCAATGAAACTAAGAACTAGTTTTTAAAAAGATAAACAAATTTAACAGACTTTTAGTTGAAGAAAAGAGAAGACTCAATAAATAAAATCAGAAAAGCAAGAGATGGAACAACTGATATCACAGAAATAAAATAATCATATAGCTCTACCATGAACAATTAATTATATGCCAACAAATAGGGTAGCCTAGAAGAAATAGATAAATTTCTAGAAACATATAACCTACCAAGGCTAAATCCTAAAGAAATAGATAATCTGAACAGAAGAGGCCAGAACCAGATGGTGAATTCTACCAAACATTTAAAGAATTAACACCAATTGTTCTCAAACTCTTCCAAAAAGTAAAGATCAGGGAATACTTCCAAATCCATTTACTGAAGCCACAGTTATCCTGATACCAAAGCAGAAGAAGGATAGAAGAAGAGAGAATAGAACAGTGGTACTTGTCAGGGCCTGGAGGATGGGGGGAATGAGGATGTTGGTCAAAGGGTCCAAACTTCTAGTTATAACATGAATAAGTTCTCACCCCAAAAAGGAAAATCATTATGTGAAGTGATGGAAATATTAACTAACATTATAATGATAATCATTTCACAATATCTAAGTGTATCAAGTCAATACCTATACCACATTACTGATTGACACACTATATATGTCAATTACATCTCAAAAGAGCTGAAAAAAAAATTAAAGTTGCCAGTGCCTTTTAAGTTACTTTGGTAAGCTTTTTATTTTCCTCCTACTGAATAATTCATTAATCTGTCTGTCGTCCTTACTCCAATACTGATGCCTTAAAAAAAATAAAGTTTATATTAATGTATCCACAAGCAAAAATTCCAAACAGTATAGAATTATATGACATAAAACATCCTAGTCTCTCTTCACTTCTTCCCCAACTCTCACTTTCCTTCCAGAACTAACCATTTCCACAGTTTGGAATATATTTGTTCAGGCATCTTTCTGTGCATTTACATATATACATATGTAAGCCAGATGGCATAGACACAGATATGTTAATTTACATAAACATACAAATTGTTCTGTGATGTACTTTATTCATTTAACCATATGTCCAATAGATGAATATATTATAATACATACATTTCTACCTCACTTTTAAAATAACTTCAAAGTGTCCCATAATAGAGAGAAACCAGGAATTTGTTTAACCACTTTTCTACAGTTGGACTTTTAGTTGGGTTCACATTTTTCTCCATTCAAATATAAACCGATGAACATTCTTGTTGGCATATGTTGTTATTATATGTAATATAAAATTATATGATATAAATTAAGATGTAATATTAAATTATATGTCATTATCTCAAGACTAAATTCCTACAAATGGAATTGCTTTGTCAAAGATACATTCTACAATTCTAATTTTGACAGATACCAATAATTGCCTTTTAAATGGACTTGACCAATTTACCCACGAACCACAGGTTTCAGCATTTGATATTATATATTTTAAAGATTTTATTTATTATTTTTAGAGAGAGGGGAAGGAAGAGAGGGAGAGAGACATCACTGTATGGTTGCCTTTCACCTGCCTCTAGCCACAGACCTGGCTGGAGACCTGGCTTGCAACCTGGTTATGTGCCCTGGCTGGGAATTGAACCATCAATTTTTGGAATCACAGGCCAGCATCTTATCCACTGTGCCATTAGCTAGGGCAGCATTTGCTATTCTTAATCTAAGTAGTTAATCTAAGGTTTTGTCAACCTTATGAATGCAAATTTATACCTTAATATTTTAATTTTAATTTTTCTTATTGTTACTGGAATTGAGTTCATCTGCTTTTGTATATTTAATTTATTAGGCTATGAATTTTCTGATTATACCTTATGTCCATGTTTCCCTTTTTCCTATTGAGCTGTTTTACTAATTTAACAAAGCATTATATATATATTTTTCCCCAGATATTCATAAATTTTATGTATCACTTAGTGGTGACACCCAATATTAAGCAATATATGTATATTTATTGCTTATTTTTATTTTTTATACATGTAGATATTAAACTTCATTAGCTTTGGGTCTTTGTTTTATATCTTGTCTATCATGCTCAGTACACAGCTTAGACACAATGAATGTTCACTTAATAGTGATTGTCAATTGATAATGGAGACAACAATGGCAAAATGAAAGCAAGGGTCAACAGACATGTACTGCTGGCTAAATGCTAAGAGTGAGTGACACAGTCCCTTCTGGGTCAGCTGTGTGTTATCAGGTGAGTTATCAGTCCTGAATACATAATACCAGAGAATGAAAGGGGCCTGTATTTCCAGACATATAATCATTGATTTTTAGTCTGTTCCATCATTCATTATTTTACACATTAACTCATCAAACAATGCATTTATCTTCACAAATTTGTTTAGCTTTTTCCATTATATTTCACTGGAAAATGTGTGTTAAACCAGAGTATTTTCAAAATAAACTGTCATGAAGTTATGTTTTAAATGTTATTCCATATGCTGCATGCAAAAGCCAATGAAAATATTTGGACACGTTGAAGTGTTCAAATCATTTGTTTTGTATAGTTTAAAAAATGTTAATTATCTGTATTAAAACTTCTTTCAAGTACATATTTATAAACAAATTGTGCAGATTTTGCATGTAGATGTAGATATTTTAAAGTGAACAGAGTACTAGTTTTCCTAGAAATAAAGACTATAACCAAGATTCAAGCAAATATAGTAGCCCCTTTTTCATACTTCAACGTTTCTCTCATTTCCAATTGGAATGTACACTTCACTTCTGAAAGCCTTTATTTACTTATTTGCCAGAATTCAAGGTAACACCTAATGTATTTCATTTCTAGTCATGGAGGCAGGATTTGTATCTCTGATGTGGGAGAATATGGTTTTCTCTAAATTATGTTTTAAAAGGTTATAAGGTCATTTTAATCAGTCTATAATGCAGTTATGAAAAAATGATCTTTCTCATGCATGCTTTGTATGTGCATAAAATCCTAGAATTGAAATTTTAATTGTATTTTTCCTTTTTGGAGGAAGGTGTTGGGAGAAAAATGGAAGTAAACGTTTCTCTCAAAGCTTTCCTTGGTGGTATATGTGTGTGTGTGTTGGGGGGGGCAGGATTTAGCTAGGGAACTAAATATTTGTTATGCAATTAAGTTCAAAATTGATTCCTCTTAATTATAATATTTAGAGCTACTTTCATATATCAAGATACTATAATGGTTATTTTGCATTGATAATAAATAAAGAAATAATGTTTTTGCATATCCCTACTCAGTGGGAAATATCAATAGGAAAACCAATGGTTTCGCTAAGCTTCCCTGTGTTACTCTTAATTGAAATGGTGCACTCCAATACCACTAAAAGTCTGCCAGAATTCCAAACAAGCAATTTATGGATTTAGCGTAAATATATAAAGAATATTAGTTGTATATAGGTTTTATATAATATAGTAACTGTAATTTAGATATTGCATATATACTCCATATTTATAATGCATGATTAATGCACAACCATACTTGCTGAAATAATAAAACAGAATCATTAAAATATGTAGAAGAAACAAAAGATTGAGATTAAGAAACTTCCAGCTTAGTATCTTAATACTACAAGTTACTTTGGGAAATTAAAAGAATGTCACTCCTTTCTAGAGAAGATTATTTTAGTTTTCTTATTTTCATTTGTAAAATAAGGGGCTTAAACTCAGCAATATTCTAAATTATTCTCTACTTATTGGATTTTACAAAGGAGTATCATTTTACTGTCCTAAATGATAACAAAGGTTTATAGATTTTATAGCTTTGTTTTTATGATACCTTGTTGGTCACATCGATGATTTATTCAATGCAAAGTCCTGCTCAGGAATACAACTCCCCAGTTATGGCGTTGTTTCTATAAAAAGAAAACAATACGTTTTAGGATGAGACTTTTTTGATAGAATTTATATGAGCACATTATATCAGAAATGGAGACTGCTATATGTATTTCAGTTTCTCTTAGAGCTAATTGTCCCAATAGGGTTATTTGTTTTCTGAATCTTCTTAAAATGTATTGTTTTGTGGGAAATAATTACTCAAGTTTAATAATTTTAACCCAAGTTTTAAAGTTAATCTCTTTGTGCTCAAGATCAAAGAACTTAAATTCTTAGTATGCTTTTCAATTTCCCTTTGGCACAAATGTTGAAATGGAGCGGTGCATACCGTGAATTCTATATTATTTTGTTCTATGCTAATTCGAACATTAGCACATGTGGCTAATTTTACTTTGGAGTGCTTAATTTTTATAGTCTTTTTTCGTTCAGAATTTCAGCAGTCCTTTAATGCAACCTGAGTGTGCATGTGAATATTCATAAAATAAGTAATATTTAATGAGTACAGAGTTTCTGTTTGGGATGATAAAAATTTCCTAGAAATGGATAGTGGTGATTATTGCACCCCAGTGTGAATGTATGACTAATGCAACCAAATTGTACATTTAAAAGTGTTGAATTTTATGTTAGTATATCTTACTAAGATAAAAAAAAAAAGTATAGCAATACCATTACATTAATTATCTCTGGAATTATGTTTGTGAATTCAAAGAAAAGCACTTCCCTGAGAGAAAAAGAATAAAAAAATACTTTGCATTTTATATTCGAGGCTAACTTTTTTTATGTTGGATTTTCAGATACCTAACTATCTCCAAGCAAGACTGCTGTAATAATAATTTCAAAGTAATATCTGTCTCAAGGGTACAATGACCTCTATGGGTCTATTAATTTGATATCCCTATACATGTTTATAGTTCTTTCCTTATAAGCAGAATATTCACCTCTGTCATTTTGATGATATGGTTGTGAATGGAATACAAAATTGCAGTGACTAAAGTAAGAACAGACAAATTCAGACAGCGTATGGGTCCTGCCACAAGTTTTCAGAGCTTCCTCTTTTGAGATATTATGTATATACAGTCTTCCTGTGTTTCTCAAAAACTAGTCACCACCTTAGCTCAGGAGTGACAAAAACTATATATATAAATGAAGGGGTACAGAAAACTATCCAAAATACTGTTCATGCAGAAATTCTAAATTTGAAGATGAACATCAGTTTGATATTGGGAACATGTCAAAATCATAAACAAATACAATCCTCATTAAATACAGAACATGTTTAGAAATTAATAGTTTAGTCTAATTTCCTCCCCTAGTAAAAGATGGTCCTGTCCAGAATAGGCTATTGTTAACTCCTGCAGCACTTAAGGCAGTAAGTTCTCACAGTACAGCTGTCTCTAAATCTTTTGTTGTTGAGACTAATTGATACAGAGCTAGAAGAACTTGAAGCAACAATAATCAATTTTTATGTCACTGTTCACTGCTATCTCTCTAGCTTCATTTAGTCTTTATCCCATGTCAAATATCTAACTCTGGTATTGGATTCAATTGTTTTAAAAAAAAGAATAAAACAAGCCCTGGCTGGTGGCTCAGTGGAAAAGTGCCAACCTGCAAACCCAAAGGTCTCTGGTTTGATTCCCAGTCAGGATACATAACCAGGTTGCAAGCCAGGTCACCAGCCAGATCCATAGCTGGAGGCAGGTAAAAGGCAACCATACATGGACGTTTCTTTCCCTCTCTGCCTCCCTCCCTTCTCCTCTTTCTAAAAATAATAAAATCTTTTTTTTTTAAAAAAGGAATAAAACAAAAACCTATTAAAACACTTCCACTATTCTCAAACAGCTATTTTGTTTGTTTGTTTGTTTGTTCGTTTTTTTGTTAAGGTTTTATTTCTTTAGTTTTAGAGGGGGAAGGGAGGGAGAAATAAAGGAAGAGAAACATCAATGTACGGTTGCCTTTCACCTGCCTCCAGCTACTGACCTGGCTGGAGAGCTGGCTTGCAACCTGGTTAGGTGCCCTGGCTGGGAATCGAACCAGCGACCTTTGGGTTTGCAGGCCAGCACCTATCCATTGTGCCACCAGCCAGGCCTTGTTTTTTGTTTTTTGTTGAAATTTAAAAAAATGTGTTTTAGGCCCTTGGCTGGTGGCACAGTGGATAGGTGCTGGCCTGCAAACCCAAAGGTCGCTGGTTCGATTCCCAGCCAGGGCACCTAACCAGGTTGCAAGCCAGCTCTCCAGCCAGGTCAGTAGCTGGAGGCAGGTGAAAGGCAACCGTATATTGATGTTTCTCTCCCTCTCTGCCTCTCTCCTTTCCCTTCTCTTTAAAAATAATAAATAAAATACTTTTTAAAAACTTCTTAAAAAATTTGTGTTTTAAACAAGTCTCAGGAAATAATTTTAAATTAATTTTTTATTTTGTGTGAAAGAAAAATACGGCACTGACTATTCCCATTACTGTAAATCTCTTTAGGCAGCATTCAGGATACAGAAACAATATAACAAACTAGGCTTAGGAAAAACTTCACTGACAAATTATAATGGAGCATCCTTAGTGGAAGAACCTTCCAGAAGAAATATATGGATGGTAGACAGTGAATAACAGAAACTAAAATAAATAGAGACATAAAACAGATGTCTGAGTGGGGGGAATTGGAAATACTGATTTGCTAACTACATATTTTAAGTGCTAGATAATTATATAATTTTTCTTTAATAAAATTTTAAAAAATATATATGTACAATTTGCCACAACATGCATAAAAATTGCCAGTTATATCCTTTATAGGTAATATTTAAAAGTACATAAGATTGATAGTTGCAATATATTAGAGATGATATACAAAAAGTAGAATGCTGTAATATGAATCTGAGAAAAGAAAAAAGGAACTGTAAAGATGGAAAGAAATAAGGCATAATTAGAAAAAACTTAAAAGAGATTGAAGAGCATTCCAAAAGGGTATTGAACAGTAAACTCCATAGTAAGAAAAATGATGGGTAATTCAAAACATGATTGTTTACATTGATTTCAATATCCCTAGAGCACGTTTTTTTCCACAACAGTCATTAAGTAGTGGCTTTTTGGCTTTTATAGTGACAGCATGATTTGCTATAGCTTTTAGATTATATTTTATTTGATTAGTTCGGGGTAAGGGATAGAGAAAAATCTTTGCTGAATTAACATGAAAAATCAACAAACAAAAACTGCGTAAAATACTGAGTTCTTTCATGGGATTCAAATAGGAACTGGTAGTTCAAGGCATAGGGAGGCTCTGAGTATGACAGTTGAAGTCAGTTCCATGATGAGGATTTTTATCTGGTAGTTTGATTTGGTCCCTGCAGATTTGCTTAAGAGTTTCTGTTCCTTTATGCTGCTAACTCAGGACTGTTTTTTTCCCAATAGTCTCATTCTTTCTGCTTTCACCTTGAACACTGTGGAAATCAGTACAGTAGGCTCTCTATCTCCTGTCCTCAAACCTGTAGTCTCCTATAAGTAATAGTCTGAGATTCTGCAGCTGCTATTCTTAATCCCATAGCCACACTGAGACCCATCTGCCCACTAGAACATTTTCCATAGCAGAAGGCAACATTAAGCTACTGCTGTGAGTGGTAGAATATTGTCTTTTGTTAGCTATAGGGTGCAAGCGACCTTGGATAAAATTGGAATATCATTTCGCTTTTTGTGGGTGCTTTTTAAAATCGTATTGATCCAATTTATGAATGCCTTGAC
Organism: Noctilio leporinus; assembly: GCA_004026585.1. Taxonomy (NCBI): domain Eukaryota; kingdom Metazoa; phylum Chordata; class Mammalia; order Chiroptera; family Noctilionidae; genus Noctilio; species Noctilio leporinus. The sequence continues at coordinate 70,556 of PVIW01002266.1, read as the reverse complement.
ATGAGGTGGGATTGCTCTTTTCTTGCAAAGTTTTTTCCTTAGATTGTTAGTGGCTTCCCTCTTGGTTGGAGTAGAACTTAATCAAATAGCTGGCTGGGAATCCATTCTCTGAAAGGATCATATGAAATTTAGGGATTGTCTTTGGGAAAAAAGAAAATTCAGCCAGGCCTTGGTTTTATATATTAACCTAAGTTCTCTCAGTTTGAAGTCTAATTCTCAAAATGGTGGTTTAAACAAACCCAAGTTATATTTAGAGTTAATTCTGCAAAATCTTAACCTGTAAGATTTGCAGAAGGTAGAAGGGATGGAGGAGGGATATTAGGAACTTGTTTTCAGGGCCTGGATCTTGCTCAGAACAGATGTTAAAGTAGAAACAACTACTTATGTGATTTCATATTTTTTTATTGCATTCACTGTATATTTATATAGTGTTCCAGGCACTGGCAATAAGGACATGGATTTGCACATTTGTGGAGCAGAAACGATCCCCTACCTAAAGGGTTTACCTTAGAGAGTAAAACCAAGCAGCTAATTTAAGATATTATAATATAAAGAAGTGCCGGCAGCCTAACCTAGTCTGGGGTGGAGGTCAGAGAAAGCTCCCGCTAAGAAATGATGTTTCAGTTGGAGGATGTGAAGATGGTAAAAGAATTTCAGGTAGCTTAGTACATTTAGTGTGGAGGACCCTTACCATGTCTGTCACACCCTAACTCTAATCCCATTGGGTTTTTCCCACTAGAAATAAATAGCCTTAATCTCCAATGGAGCATGTTACCTTTGGACATCAGGTTTTTTTATCTGCAAACGATGACAATACTTATCTTTTGGATTGGTTGGCAAATTAAATGAGATAATATATATAACATCATCATAAAATATTTATTTATAATAGGCAATTAGTATCACTTTTTTTCTCTTCCCCACACTGCATGTACCCCTGATTGAGGACCAAGGGACACTTATTTTACCCCTTTTACATGTTTATTGCCTTTAAAAGCCAGTTTTTGAAATTCCAATTGGCCACTCATCAGAAGAGTTTTGTTAAAAGCATCATCTCCTCTATCAAGAAATTTCTTTTCTTGCCCTGGCTGGGTGGCTCAGTTAGTTGGAGTGTCATCTGAAAGGTTGTGGATTGGATTCAAAGTTAGGACACTTACTAAGGTTTTATGTTTGATCCCAAGTATGCATTTCTCTCACTTTCGCTCTCTCTTTCACTTTCTCTCTTCCTCTAAAACCAAATAAACCCCCTCAGGTAAGACTTATCTTTTCAAAAATTATTTTCTAAAATCCTCATCATTTCAGACTTAATATCAAAAAAATAAACGCAATTTACTTTTGTAGTTTCCAACAAGGAGATATAGAAAAATGCTAATCTCAAGAAGAGCAATAATGCCTTTTCTGATGCCTTCCTGATTTTGGAATCCAACATGATGGATCTTTATCTCCATTGATCCTGTAAATCAAGTGAGGCAGCCAGTTATAGTGTCCTTGAATCCTATTCCCTGTCTAGAGACCCTTGTTGCTCTTTTCTCCCAATCACTTACCATGGGCTGCCTCTGAACCTTCAAAATATGTCTAATTGTTACATGCTGTATTATAATTTAGTTTTAAAGTAAAAATTATTTTAGAGCAGTTTTAGGTTTACAGCAACATTAAGAGGAAGGTACAGAAATTTCACATATATCCTGGCTCTCACACAAGCGAAGCCTCTCCTATTATTGAAACTCATAGCAGAGTGTCAATAGAATATTTGTACCAATTGATGAACACTTTTATATGTCATTATCACCCGAAGTGTGATTTTACCTTCGTTTTCACTTTTGATGTTATATATTGTATTCTTTTTTAATTATCATTGTATGGGTTTTGAACAGCGAAAATGACACGTATTCACCATTGCATTATCTTAAAAAATGGTTTCATTGCCTTAAAAATTTTTTGTGCCCCACATATTCATTGTGCTCTTACCTCTGGCAACCACTGGCCTTTTTACCATCTCCATGTTACTGAGCAGCAAGTGGGGTCCCTCACCTGCTGAAACCCTGTAGGCAAAATTCCAGAGGCAAAGGTTTGGTGATAAAGAAAAGGAGTCTTCTCTCAGAAGCTTCAAAATTTTGGAATTATCAGGTTTCCATGTGCATTAGTCATGTAAGCCTATCAATTAAGGCTATGTTCTTCACCTGAATTCTCCTAGCATTCCCTGTTAGTTTTAATTATCTGATTCCTATAGGGTTAATTTACAAACTAAAACAACATGATATACAAAAGCTACACAAGTCCAAAAGAATAGCAAGCTTCTTTCTCAGATCCTGCACCCAAAGAACACCCAAACAATAAATCTGCCACCCTCTGCCAGGCCAGACCGATCCTAGGCTTTGCCCAGAGTTCCTTCCCATCAAAAATGCCATCTGTTGGAAAATGAAGGCTGCTGCAGCAGCATCACCCAGGCATCCTGGGAAGAAGAGAGCCAGAGAGAGACTGAGAGAGAGCCTTCTTTTATTTCAAATCTTCTTGCCCATAATTTCATGCTCTCTGAAGGCATTCAGCTTTTCAGTCAACCCAGTACTAGGCTGCTTACCATTGCCTTGAGCAGCCTTTTCCTATGTCCTCTTCCTACTGCTCCCCAATCGTCTGATCAGATCTCCCTGTGTCATCCATAGTTTTTAACAAGAATCATACAATATGTAGACATTTCAGATTGGCTTTTTTATTTAGTAATATGCATCTAACTTTCCTTTATTTCTTTTTATGGCTTGATTTTTTTTTTAGCACTGGCTAAGAGTCCATTATGTAAAGGTAACACAGTTTATTTATTTATCCATCACTTCCTAAAGGACATCTTGGCTGCTTCCAAATTTTTGGTTATGAATACAACCACTATAAACATCTGTGTGCAGGTGTTTTGTGGACATAAGTTTTGAACTCATTTGGTTTCTTACCAAGTGAGAGCAATTGCTGGATCATAACAGTAAAAGAATGTTTAGTTTCTGTAAAAATTGCCAAACTGTCTTTTCAAGTTTCTGTACCATTTTGTGTTTCCATCATTGACAAATGAGAGTTTCAGAGAATGGCTTCATATCCCCACAAGCATTTGGTATCGGCAGTGTTTTGAATTTGGGCCACTCTAATTAGTGTGCCATCATATTTCATTGTTGTTTTAATAGTAGGGGATTTTAATAGCTCACTATCATTGTTGTTTTAATTTGCAAATCCGCAGTGACATATGGTATTTAACAATTCCCTAATATCATATGATCATGTGCTATTTGTATATTTTCTTTGATGAGGTATCTGTTTATATCCTTTATAATAATTTTCTCACAGTCTGTGGCTTATCTTCTCATTTTCTTTGTATCTTTTACAGAACACTTGTTTTATAAATTTAATGAAGTACAATTTATCAATTATTTATTTCATGCATCATGTAATCATATTTATAATGTTATGGTCATACCTAAGGTAATTTAGATTTTCTTCTATGTTGTAATCTAGGAGTTTTAATATTTTGTATTCTACATTTAGGTCTGTGATCTATTTTTAGCTATATTTTGTGATGAATATGAAATTCATGTCCAGATTCATATTCTTGCTGGAGATGCCAAGTTGTTCTAGCATCGTTTGTTGAAAGGCTATAGTTTCTCCATTGTAATGTGTTTGCTTCTTTTTTTAAAAATAGGTTGAATATGTTTATGTAGGTCTATTTCTGGAGCCTAATAATTTATATTTGGATGTTTGTTTCCTCATGTGTTGTGAGATTTATAAAAGCCTATATTATATTTTAAACCTCTGTATGCCTAGAATCCAAATATAGGAACAAGGTGAATATTTGCAATGTGAACCTCTCTATAGAATTAGAGAGAATCAATTATTAATTACTCCATAGAAAACATAGTTAGTATAAAGTTAAGTTAAACATTTTCTTAATGCTCTTGAAACTTGCCACATAAATATGGAATTCTCTAGTTTATTGCAGGTTACCAATACATATAACTCTCCTGGGGTACTTTTAATATGATGGTTTCTCAGTCAAGACCCAAATTTCTTTAAGGAAAAGTTCTTGGAATCTGTATTTTTAGTAAAAGTCTTAGGTAATTTTTATGCTCAACTACAATTAGGTAACATTGATGTATGAGAAAAGCACTTTTCACATACATCAATGATATCTAACACTGAATGTAAATGCATGCTACATTTATTGTTTATTCATTTGCTTAGCAAACATGTACTGAGCTCTGAGCAAGTTGGTTACTATACCTGGAAGAGAGGTATAGTGAGTGACATGTAAATGATTAAAATAAGTGGACAAAATAGAAGCATAAAGAAGTGTTTAGAAAGATTTGAAAAGACTTCACAGAGTAGATAATATTTTATAATATCCTTAGTATGTTTTTATCTGACTTTCTTCTGACATTTTATTAGCCTTAACTTTGACACTTTAATGAGTTACATTTGTAAAAATGAAAAAGAGAAATACATAATATTAAAATAATGTTTGATTTTGACAATGATAGTTATATTTAAATTATAAATATGGTTATATATACATGTATATATCAAAAACCACATATACATACATACAAGGCAAGATATTCACCAACCATATTTTAATATTATTTTATTTGAAAGGCAAGTATTTTCTAAATAGATATATGAATTATATATTAGCTACTTCAAGTGAAGATAAACCATGGAAATAATATAACATCAATATTCTAGTGCTCTTTTATTAAACTAGATGTTGATACTTTGAAAAGGCATTACTTAACCTTTCTGGGCATTATTTTCCTCATGTAGGAAATGTTGGCTGATTGCTAATATTTCTCTTTAAAGTTTTATGATATAATATCTACTCAGTATGTATAGCATTATGCAGATGAATGTTCTTTAATGAAAATTTTGTTTGAGTGAATAAAAAACAACTTATACCCTACTAGCTGCTGTTAAGTGTTCTCAAGTGAAGATTTACTGACTGTTCACATAGCTTTCTATAGACCATATACATATGCATTATGTGCTAATTATATTCCTTGCATTATGTACTGATATTTTTTCTGTATGCATTAGAAATCATAATATGATTCTATAGAGCCCTGTCGAATAGGGAATGAGAACTGTGATATAATTTTTCCCGCCTACTAAAGTGGGGAATTCTAAGGTTAAAACTATGACATTTTTCAGCTAAAATTCAGGGTATTTTTACATGGGAATACATAAGACCAAATTTCAAAGGTTTGTACTATGTGACAAGAGGGGATTGTTGCTACTACAAGATTAGAAAAGAGAAAACATAGATATTATTTAGGCAATGAGAAGGAAATAAAGCTGTTTATAAATTACTTTGGAGAAATGTTTTACTCTGGAATTTTCCTTGACCTTCACAATAAGGTCAGATTCCTTATGATTTGGGGGTGCCTAGCATGCCATTTTCCATCAGTAATGCCTTATTTTTACTGCCTTCAATTTTCATATCAACCCTGTAATTTATTAGGTCGATTTTAGAAGACTGTGGCTGCTTTATTCATTCAGAATTTCTTTATTTGGACATAGCCAATGTGAATTAATTACATTTTTCCCAAAACTGATTTTTTAAAACATATGTGACCAAAGCTTTGCAAATGAAAGTTCAAGTCAATCATTTTTGTTGTTTGGTAAAGTATCTTTAGAAAAATGTGTACTTTCATTTACAATTGCTTTTTTGAGTGATCTTAGCCAATTCCAGCTGGACTTGCTGTAGCCTTCAAGGACAAGTTGATGTCATGTTTCACTGCATGTGTATGCTGATAATCAGCAGCATTGGACCTGAAACTCTGCCTTTTTTTTTTTTTTTTTTCTTTTTTTTTCCATGATTGACCTTGTTACTTTAAAGGTGGCAGGAATGGGGGAGGGAGAAATTTGGCAAAGCATGGAGAAATCAGAACACTTCATAGCTCAGCAGTTCATTCTAGACATTAAGGTCAGACCAGGTGCCAAATAACCCGATAAACAGCAGGATAGCAACCTAAAGAACATCAGAATTTCACAATGTCACCACAGCAGCTCAAAAATAGGATAGGTACTAGCAATCCTTTTCATTATTTGGCTAGTATTATTTGCAGAGACAATGAGTTTTTTTCTTTCATTTCCAAAGAGACTATATGGACACAAACATGCCAATAAAAGTGGAGTCTTACATAGCCCTGGAATAGTTAATGCAGCAATTTGCAATGTGAATCACTTTACTGATACAACAGCAAGAAGTTTAAGTTCAAAGGGCAGTTTTTAAGTAGAGATACTAAAGGATATGTAGCAGAACCCTATACTACCTGCTGACATTCAAGTACTAACAAGGAAGATAAGTAAAGTAATTGACTTGAAGGTTACATAAGAAGGTTATTGTTTTTTAACTTTTAAAAAGTATCATTGTAGGGCCTATAAAGAAATTTAAACTTGAATACTTAGCTGTTATATTCATAGATGAGCAATACAAATATATAAGTTCTTAATTCACAAAATGTTATCTTAAATAGGAATATACTGAAAATTATTCATTAACTATGTCCCTTGGTATGAAATGAGGTTAATTTTTGTGTATATTGTTCCTCCCCCATCTTCTTGCTCACTGCACTAAATATTTTCCTCAATCCATTATTTTCATTTTAAATCCACAAACTCAAAATTGTGAGAGAAACACTTCTTACCAAATTGTCAGAAGAACTATTTCACTTTCTACCCTACCTCAGTAGAAAGTTCTAACTAATCCAAAATATTTCAATTTAATGAAGTTTTTCCTAGTTTATGAAAATTTTAAGATTTATTCTTTATTGTCCAAATAACCCAAATAACTGAAGCACTAGTATGATTAGTTTAATTCTATTTCTATTTTGAGAAAATATGTCATAACTTATCAACATCTGGACAATTCACTTTAAGAACCAAACCTTTGCATATACCGATGAGAAAAATTTTGCCTGAATTCATCTGATTATTTAGTTCTCAGCTATTTTGGTATTTTCTTCTTCGTCAGGCCTATCACCAATACAATAGGAAATGGTTAGAACTGACCATGGTTTATATTAATTTTTAAATAATAATTTAAATTATTTCAAACACAAAAATGTTTGTCTTTCTTCTTTCACTTAATCTTTACTTACCACTTGAGAATGAACCTCAACAAATTGCATTGACTCAATGACATTATGATGAGCACTGTTACCATCATAGATGTAGTAAATGTGTACTATGTATATATGTATAAAAGTATGAAGGATGCAACCAGACATTTATTGACTGTAGACACAGGGTTAACATTCTACCTTTTCCAAATATTAAACCTGTGATAAATAAAGACTACTGTGCTATGGTCTGGCTGTTTTGTTCCCTTGGGAATACATGGTCTGAGAGCTGAACAAATAAGAAATACACTTTTTTTTTTTTTTTTTTTTTTTTTTTTTTTTTTTATCGAAAAGGTTAATGAAATTCTTCCTGACTTTTTGGAGGAAAGTTAAGTTTGGGGTTTTGCTAAAGTCTGGAAACTTTCCCAGTATTCCCAAGTAACCTGAATGATACAAGCCACTTTAAAAAATCAATGCTATAACAAAGACTTCAACTGAATGAGTTCTCAAAGAAGGTCATTATTTAAATGTGTCCAAAAAAAGTGTAAAAATTGGGGAGGAGAAATAATGAGATATCAATTATGGTCACAATAAAGATTGTAAATTTTCATATTTCTGATATACACTTAAATATTTCACTTTTGTGACAGTATTATTGTACCATGAATTATTTCAACCAAAAATAATTATATAAAGTCAGAAAATTATTATTTTTTATAGAATAGGGACATTTATTATACATTATATCTTGGATATATACTGATATCTCTCCAAAGATTTTTTAAATTAATTTATTGTTGTATGACAGTTGGCCTATTTTCCCCCCATTGCTCTCTCCTGCCCTACCCACCCCATCCCCTCTCCTACAGTCAATTTCTACCCTGTTGTCCTTGTCTATGGGCTATTTAGACTAGTTCCTTGACTAAACCCTTCCCTGTCTTTCCTCTTCCCACCCCCCAGTCACGGTCAATCTGTTCCTTGTTTCCATGTCTCAGGTTCTGTTTTGCTCATTTGTTTCCTTTGGTCATCATTATCCTGTATTAGGTGAGATCATATGGTATTTTATCTTTCACCACCTGGCTTACGAGGTCTGTCCTGAAAGTGTCAAGCCAATGTCAGTATAATTAAAAGATTATATGGCTTGATACTTTCAGAACAGACCTCCTATTTCACTAAGCATAATACTCTCAAGAAAATTATTTTTAGCGCAGAGCAAAAATGTGTATCCTGTATCATTTTCCTCTAGTAGCTGTTGTGTCTAGAATTAATTTTAAGAAAGAAAATCCTATTACTCCTTCCACATGCCATTTCTATTTGTTTCATGGTGTTGGGGAATTAAAATTATCTTTTTTAAGAGATGCAGTCATTCATACCTTTATCAGTTAGGGTGTTAGAATAATCAATGTCATATAACAGTTGTTTCAAAGGCTGCTCCTGGGAAGGAAGGGTAGATGTCACAAATCACTTCTTACCAAATCTTTATTGCAATCCCTCCATGGCTATACAAAATATAATGACTTACAATAATTGACATTTTATAAGTAGCATGAAATAATTACATTGCATAGCATCAACATTAGCCCTTTAATCTGCTAATAGGATGGCTTTAGAGTGAGTGGTCACTTATTCTCAGTTTAGAGTAATTTGTTCTCAATTTAGAGTAATTCCTGAAGTTTTGTTTCCCTATGAGAAAAATAAAAACTGTAACTCTGAGTTCTGCCAGTTTAATCTCATGTGCCAAAGGAATCCAAACATCTGTGCTCTAATCTTATCTTGTATTTGTGGAGATAAATTGCTGTTTTGCCACTCTTGTAGAACTAAGCTCCACATCATTTGAATTCATTAACTTACAAACCCTCTTAGTTCTTAATAACTCATATTTTAATATGTTGTTGATTATTATACTTTTTGAAAAGCAGGGAATTCCCTAGCATAAATGTAAATGAAGCCAATCAGACAGATTATAATGCAAATTATAAAATGAACTGCAGAATCATTTTTGGCTTTTCTTCATTTCAGTCAATCAAATGTCACTTCCCTTAGATTCTATCTCCCCAGTGTGTCTCATAGGAATTAGTTATTTATTATTTTAACATAGATTTAGGAAGCCCTATAAGGTCCAAATCTATAAACTGTATATGCAAATAAATACTAAATGATAACCATTATAGTTGTTAAGAGTTCATGGGTTATAATGAGAAACAAATAGGAAAATGAATCAGAATTCTAAATGGAGTTAGAACTCTGCAGTTAACTAAATATTATGTATTCAAGCCTAAACTTTTTCATTATAAGAACAGAAAAAAAAAAAAAAAAAACTCAAGAAAAATAGGTTGAGGTGAGCATTTGGGTTGGAGTTATAAATGTGTGGAAGTCAGCCAAGATAGGAGCCACTGACCAGCAAGAAACTAGTAGAACTCTAATAAAAGAGTAATTCTGGGTTTAAGACAAACTTGTGGGTCTGGCCGAATGTCTCAGCTGTTTGAAATATCATCCTATACATTAAAAGGCTGAAGGTTTGATTCTAGGTCAGGGCATATTCCCATGTTGTGGGTTTACTCCCTGCTCAGAGTGTAGAGAGGCAACTGATAGATGTTTTTCATATCAGCCAATCTCTTTCTCTCTCATAAACAAACAAAAAATTCTAAAATATATATATACAGAGAGCATGCAATAAAGTGGCAAAACTTTAGTAAAATAAACAATATACCACAAGTGTTATATTTTGAAATGAATTTATTCTTATATGTAAATACATAAGTATAGTCATTTCTACTAATTGTTTTTGAAGTCTTCATTTGCTGCAATAATAGATTTCATTCAACTTTGGAATCTTGAACATGCTTTAATTAACTCTTCTTTATCCATGGACATCTTAATGTTTTCAATCTTAGCTTTAACAGCCTCTTTATTGGAATGAGGTTTTTCATTAACTCCTCTCTCACAAATGCTCCATACATAATAATCTAAAGGATTTGCATCTGGTGATCTAGGTGGCAAGATTTCCTTTGACCAGAATTCAGGGACATTGACACTGAGATATTCATGCACCTTTATGTGCTGGTGCACCATCTTTTTTTGTTTGTTTGTTTAATTTAATTTTATTGTTGTTGTATTACATCCATCCCCTTTTTGCTTGGTGCACCATCTTGTTGGAAGATAAAATGGCCTCCATTTGCGACTTGCTTTATCCATGGTACAGCTACTTCTCTCAAAATGGCAGGGTAAACATCAGCAGTCACCTTCAAGCCTTGTGGGAAACAAATGGGAGGTCATGATATCTCCTTCATTGCTGACTATAGCAGGAAATTTTGTTTTCATGACAACTGGGGCTTCAATGTAATTCTCACAGAGAGCCCTTATCCGCTTAAGGCGCTGGCCTGCAAACCCAAAGATGGCTGGTTTGATTCCCCAGCCAGGGCACATAACCAGGTTGCAAGCCAGGTCTTCAGCCAAATCCGTAGCTGGAGGCAGGTAAAAGGCAACCATACATAGAGGTCTTCTCTCCCTCTCTGCCTCTCTCCTTTCCCCTCTCTCTAAAAATAGTAAAATCTTTAAAAAACAAAAACAAAAAACATTCTCACAGAACCACCTGTTGTTTCTTCTGTTGTCTATTTGGTCCTGCTGAAAATTATCTTCTTCAGAGAAGAAAATCAGAGGGTTTTTTCCTTTGGGATTTTGCAGTGTTGTTAGCAGTATCCTTGCTTTTTCAAAGCACCTTTCCTTTGCCTGCTATGTTATAAACTGGCTACTTCTAAGAATGTACAATCTGTATCTAATATCTTCAGCAATAATCTTGTTGAACTATTGCATTCAACATCTACAGTTCTCTTGCTATGGAGCACATTGACTTTCCTCGATCTTCATTGATGATCTCCTGGATTTTGTGTACAATACCTGGACTTGTGCGATCCTTGCATACCTTATGCATTTTCCTTGTTGATGTGGTGACATCCGGATCAGCAGCATACACCTTCACGTTGTCAACTGTACATAAAGGGATGTTATTCAAGTCCATAATTTCCTTAACTGTTTGCCCTGCATGCAGTCCAGAACTTATGGTTGCTCTAACATCGTGTTCTTTCAACGTGATGGTTGCTTTCAGAATTTAATACTTTATATCTGAAATAATGATGTTAAATCATAACCTTAGAAACATAGTTTTTCAAAATTAATAAGAAGCATGTGAAATAAGGAGATGCAAAGTTATTGCCAATTGATCATGTACACCCTGTATATATCCTTGGGTTAAGATTGGGAAAAAAATCACTAAGCCTTATAGGACCACAGCAGATTTAAATCCTTAAATCTTCCTTATAATATTTTACTTTAATGCAACTTACTTGAACTCCTGAAGTTTATTTCTGTTGTACTACTAGTATATTATCTCTTAATTCACATTCTAGAAAGAAAAACTAAACCCATAGTTTAGCTTTTGGGGATGGATTCCCTTAATTTGGCTGCCCACTATAATTCCATCATATAGGATGCAGAAGAGTGACATTGGTCACCTAGGTTTATGCATTCAGCAGAGGCTAAGGGCAGGGGTTAGGTAAGCTCAGTAGGACAAAATATATCAAATGAAGTATCCTTTCTATACCCATTGCTATTCTCACAGCATAGTTTAACTTTTATATTTAGACTGTCATAGTAACATCCTGACTTACTCTTTAGATAGATATACACTACAGAAATAGCACACAGATAATCTGTTTCTATAGGTATTCTCATGGCACTTGATTTTTATTTTTATGATCATATTGTTCACTTACAAGTCTGTCTACTGTGAGGGAACATAGGAGAACCTAAGTAAATGCTTAATGTCTGAAAGAATGAGTGAATAATTGAATAATGAAAATGATTTAGCTTGTCTTGCTTATAAAAGTCATTAAATGATTTTTTAAAGTTGAAATAAATAGAACTGTCACTCAATGATGACTCTAAGGTAGAAGGGGCGTTCTAAGAGAGATGGGGAAAGCACAAGGGTTTCCTTTTTTCTTCTTACTGTAATTACAATCACCACTAATTATTAAAGGTTGTGGTGCTGTCATGACAAATGACTGGAGGGCAAAAGCGCAAAAGAAGACTACTTTCCCGATTAAGGGCAAAGTCCTGATCTTCATTCTGTAGACTTTCAAATAAATGCACCCCTGTGGATGCACACATGTTCACTCTCACTAGGCAAACACACATGTTTTTATTTGGACTTTTTGTCAACTGTGTTTTTCTGATTTTTAGTAAGCCCGCAGCATGTCTTTATTCCTTTTCTTGAACACATAGTCTAGATTCCCTATAAAACTACTAATAATTACCTATTAGTTCTCATTTTGTATTTCACTTAGGCTTTTCTTTGACATAATCAGGATAAGGCACTAAAACCCTAATAATTGTTGAAGCTGATTGGCAGGAACATGAGAATTCCATGTACTACTCTCTCTCAAGAATTTTTGAGTATTTATAATTTTACATTAGAAAAGTAAACTAAGAAAATGACAAAACATTGATAATTAAAATTTTTTAAATATTTTATTTATTTTAGAAAAAGGGGTAGGGAGAGAGGCAGAGAGGGAGAGAGACATCAATGTATGGTTGCCTTTCACAGATCTGGCTGGAGACCTGGTTTGCAACCTGGTTACATGCCCTGGCTGGGGAATGGAACCAGTGATATTTGGGTTCCCAGGCTGGAACCTCATCCACTGTGCCACCAGCTTGATAATTTTTAAATTTACTTTTTCTATCTTGCTAATCCATCTGTATAGTAGGAGGATTTGCTTTGAGCTCTTTTTCCTAAGTCCATTTGTATCTAAGGAGAAAAATTATATTCTCTTATTATAATCTTAGAAGACTAAGAGGCTGGATAAGTAAGAAAAGCACTGATAAATGTAATAAATTCAGAGAAATTTTTATAGAAATAAAAGCAGCCACATTGATCTCTGAAAACTAAAGGCTATATGCACAGTTCTATTCTGCAGTCTAGCCAAATGATACCTCACCACATTAAATAGACCCCAAAATTGCACCAAGAAAAATATAGATGCTAGTCTATCTATTTTTCATAATGCTTTGGCTTACTATAGCAATAACACAAATATCTATTGACTTAATTTTTCTTCTGCTCCTTATAAATTTCTCTTTTTTATGTGTTTGTTCAGTAAATATTTATTAAGGCTCTAATTTATTTCAAGTACTGGCCAAAGTACTAGAGATAATAATATAAAACCCCAGTTCTTTTCTTGGGGAGAACATAATCTCATAGAGGAGACAGATCCCCAAACATAATTATAATACAAAAGCTATTTAACAGAAATGTGCCCTAGATACTAAAAGAAAGATAGAATAAAAGAATGTTTGTGGAACCTGAAAAATGTGTCCAATTGCCCAAAGAGAAACCTGGGAAGATGACAACCTTTGAAATATAATTTAGAGGTGATGAGACATGGGGAGAAAAGGCAAAGAGATTAGAGGGCAACAACTTAGAGACTTAGTGAAACAATACATGCAAGCATTGATGGTAAGATAGCAAAAACAGCAACACAAGGTGCATGTATGCAAAACATATATAAAATTTGAATTTGAAAAATGTTGGAAATGTGTGAAACGGGAAGCTCTGATGAATGTTTGAAAGTATGTATATGCAGTAAACATTAATCTTTATTGCAAATAACTATGTTTGTATATAGAAGATATGGAAAAAATTCCTAAATATTTTCTATATTAAAAGTATTAAGAATTTTAATTCTTTTAATCCTTTAATATCTATAAAATATCTTCCTAAGTAGTATACTTAAAGATCTCTGAAAAATAGGATAGATGACTATATAACAATGAAAAAGATAAAACTTTTTTTAAAGATTTTATTCATTATTTTTAGAGAGAACAGCAGAGAGGGAGGAAGGAAGGGAGAGAAGCATTAATGTATGGTTGCCTTTCACCTGCTTCCAGCTAAGGACCTGACTGGAGACCTGGCTTGCAACCTGGTTATGTGCCCTGATTGGGAATCAAACCAGTGACCCTTGGGTTTGCAGGCCGGGGCCAATCCACTGAGCCACACCAGCCAGGGCAAAACCTTTAACTAATTCATAGGATAATATTAATTATTCTTAAAAGAATAGGTATGTCTATGTACGAAAACTACTGAAAAAAGGTGGGTGGGCAAATCAATTTGGTTATTGTTTTCATTACCTAACATACTGGATTGTTCGTATACAGTTTATATAATTTTATGTAGCATTTTAAAAACAATGAATACTTAAGGTGGAAGTTTGATTAAGTAGAAATAGTCATAATTTTTTATGGTGTAATGTATTCTATGTAGGCTTGGATATTTGTTTGCTATTACTGTTTTCTTAATTGAATTTATTTGGGATACATTGATTAATAAAATTATATATGTTTCAGGTACACAGTTCTATAATATACATCAACCGTATATTGTATTGTGTGTTTGCAACCCCAAGTCTAGTCTCCTTTCATTTATTCCCCCTTTCCCCTATTGTACCTCCCACTATCCTGTTTCCCTCTGATAATCACCATACTGTTGTCTGGTTGTATCTATGAGTTACTTACTTACTCATTTATGTATGTATGCGATTACGGTGGATAGGATTTATGCTACTAAAGTCTTCCTAGCCATTACCAGGTCTCATTCTAAAAATAAAATGCTAATGCCTTACTTGGGAACCCATTTCATAAATGGCTTGACATTTACATTTCCATAAAATAAGCTTTTTTTCTTTTTCTGAAAATCCTTAATTGTTCTTCTTCAGAGAAGTTATGTAAATATCTCTGTTTTGAGTGGCATTATAAGGTAAATTTTAACTCTTATTTTATGTCAATATCCCTCTTGTAAAACCCAATATACTTAGAGTCACATAAATTGTTTGCATTTGGAGATTAAGTAATTCTATTTTTCCCATTACTATATATACGTATATACATATGTATGTGTATATATATGTGTGTGTGTACATATACATATATATGTATATATGTGTGTGTGTTTGTATATATATATGTGTATATATATATATATATATGAAGAATGAATTTTTATATGCCTTTTGGAAAACTATGCATGAAAATTGGTGAGTCTAATTTGAGAATTTCCCCTCCACACATTGGTTTTATTGATCCTTTGAATATCTAGGTAGTTGGGAAATATCAGTGAATGGACCATACTGGGATACCTGGCCCTGTGGAGCTATACTCTAGGGGAGAGAAAAGATATACAAGAGTTGATAAACATGGTGTATTTGATAGACTACATTTTGAGTCAGGCTTGAGGCAGAATTCCTTATTCAATTTATCTTTCACATCTCATATTTTCTGTATGCAAAAAGGAGAAACCAGGTTGTACTTTCCACACTTTACTTAGAAATAGCCTCAGCTAAATATCTAAATTTATTGTTTACAAGTTCTACTCCTAACAGTAGCAAAAATTCACCCAAGCGTCTGCCACTAGATAACAAGGATTGCCTTTCCTTCACTTTCCAATGTCTCTCGATCTGAATATTCACCAAAATCACCTTTAACATCTATATTTTTACCAACAGTTTCTTTGAGGCAATCTATTAAGTGCCATAAAATGCTTTCAGCCTCTACCCATTACTCAATCCAAAACCATTTTTTTAGTTATGTGTCATAGAAGCCCCCACTTCTGAGTAGCAGACTCTCTTCATTTCCTAGGGCTGCCATAACAAAATACTGCAACCCGAGTGGCTTAAAACAACTGAAGTTTGTTCTCTGAGTCCTAGGAGCTGGAAGGTCTATTCAGGGGGTCAGCAATGTTGATTCCTTCTGAGGAAAATTCTGTTCCCTGCATCTCTCCTAGCTTCTAGAGAAAGCCATCAGTCCTTGGCATTCCTTAGCTTGTAGATGCAGCACTTGAGTTTCTGCTTCCATCTTCACAAGTTGTTCTGCCTACATGTATCTATGTTGTCTTCTGTATGTGATGGCTCTGTATCCAAATTTCTCTCTTTTCATAAGCATACCAGCCATAGTGGACAGGTGGCACATCCTAAAGACTTTAAAGACTTCAACTTAACTTGATTACATCTGTAAAGACTCTGAAAAAATAAAAGTCACATTCATAGGTACCAGGGTTAGGACTTCATATATTTTTAGGGGACACAATTCAACCCATCACATATGATATATTAGTAAATTATGTAGCATATTAGAAGGGAGTGAGTACTATCTTTTCATACATGTACTCTCTTTTTCCCACCCCAATACAGGCAGATCGTACGTTTATTTTTACCAGAAAACTTAAATTCCCAAAGTGTGTTCTGTGAAGAACTGGTCTGACAAAGTACTGAATGAGAAAAAGATTTTTAAATAATCTCATTTTAAAATAATCATTTAAAAAAAATTTAGATAGCATTCTATTTTCCCTCTCTGTTATTCATAGTGCTCATTAGCCTATTAAGGATTCTGAGAATTCCTACAGTAAAGAAAATGAATAAAGAATAAACTTACCAATTTCCAAACAACATTGACTATGGGACTCATTTAATCATCACTTTCCTTGAAACTATGCCATTACTTCCATTACTTGGAATATTCTTCATGGAAACACTGCAATAAAAGCATAGATTTTTTTCCTTTTCAGGTATTCTGCCCAGAATATTTGAGAAGGTTAACAAAATTGGAAAGCAGGATGGACTCCAAAATAAATTCCCAAATCAATCACTTCTTATTGATAGGTAGTCAATAGGAGTATAGATATATTTTGTTACAGAGCTACCAGAGTTTGAATTCAGAATGATCAAAATCTATATCTCAAATCCATTCATATTGCTAATTAAAAATTTCATAAGCAAGCAATACAGTTATGACAGTATATGTGGCAGTGTGAAAATACTGACTCTAGAAGGCAGGATTATTATAGTCTATTTTTTCTTTAAAAAGTACAATATTCCAGTCATTTCATGTTCAATAGCTAGAGGTCATAGCAATATTGACTTTAGTATCAAGGAATGTAGGACCCAAGAGAGCTATAATGGCCCCCTACATGCTAAGTTCTACTAGAGAGAAAAGATAGTAGACAGACAGGAAAAACAGAAAAGTGTTGATAAATTTATTGGATGATTATCATTAACAGGGAGAAGAAGCACAGAAAGGCAGTAGACTGTCCTCCTCACCTCTCCACCCCCCAAAAAGAAACCTAACATGAGGTGAAAACACTTTCCTACCTTTCCACTGTTATCTGAGAAAAGCTAAGTCAAGTCAAGGAGATTTTAAGGAATTGTACCTATATTTCCTGCTGATGTGATAGCTAGAGGTTACCTACCTATTACTGAATGTGAAGGAAGCTTTCAGAAAATGAAAAATCTCTTTTTTGCTCTTGTCACATATTATTGTGAAGCCTCTAGTATCTTTGAGTGTGTTTCTATAAATTATTTAAGGCATGACTGGAATTATTTACAAATATCCCAAATTTCTGACAATTAGTGGAATATGATTCTTTGAATTTAAATCTCAAGTTTTCTAGATTATAAATATTGATTTTGCACACATCACTGTCTTCAGCTTATTCTATGCTCACAACTTCATCCTACTGAAATTTAATTTTTAAGAGATAATAAGAAAAATGCCAAAAGGGATAACTGACAAGGGTTTCTTATATCTGAAGTTTGCTTTGAGGTCAGGAACCAGGTCCTGAATTGTGGCCTCTTGCTTAGCCCAGTATATGAAGGTCCTTTTAGCCTCAAGACAAATAGTAACCCAGTCACCTAAACCTGTCACATTGTTTTTACCTGTCACACTGTTATGGGCGACTAATTCTAAAACAGTCATTTAATGAAGCCCTAGTTTAGGAGTAACAGCTTGTTTGTGTCTTAAAATCCAGCTTCCCATTCAAGCTGACAGTTAAGGCAACAGGTAATAATAACATGCTAACACTCTAATTTCATACTTTCCTCATCCTTTCCTTCAGATAACTGAAAACATGAACTACATTTTTAAAAGAAATCGTTAAAATGGCTGATAATTATTCAGAAGCTTACCAGTTTCACTAGTCTCCACAGAAAATCCCATTAAATCAGGTTGTATCCTGTTTCCCCAAATAAAATAAGACCATACAGCAGAGACCGATCAGAGCTTATCATTTTGAGGCCATTAATTAAGCAAATTCTATCCCAGGTAAAAATGTTCCCAGGAATCTCTCCTATCAACATTTACTTTGTGTTCCTCACTAGGCATGGTCTGGCTTCACGCCACATCTGGAGGCCGTTTAAGCAATATTAAGATACCAACATTAATTCACTGTTCTCCTGTTAATCATATGGAAGCAGAACAGCTTGTTATAAATAATGATCTTTCCTTGCCTGAAGCTCAACTGTTAGCACTTGTTCTAATGCAAATTCTTTTCCTTTTGTGATAGCTACAAGGTAATAGTATTCAATACTGTGCAGTTCTTCTCTTAGGCTTCAATGCTGTGAAGGGGCAGGGGAGCCTTCAGTTTTAAATTTGAATAGGGTTGCCTTCCAGAAGAATGTGAGGAGGAGGAGGACACAACATTTGTGGACTTGCTTTGATCAAAGGCAACTCTTTTCTGGTGATGATTACTGGAAGTGAGACTCAGATTAGGCAGTGTATCTGACAGATGATGTAATGTGGCCGAAGTTTTCCTGATCTGCGAAGTAAGTCCATGGGGTTGGAAAGTCAGGAAGTTTTGTCAAGATTTCATTCATTTTCACATTTGCCACTGAGATCTAGTTACACTGTTCTTGGCAAACCACGATTACCAGATTTCTGCCATTATCTTACGTGGAGTGTTTGAATGTTTCAAACTGATGGAATTAAGCAGGCAAATGTGCAGTAGGACACTAGTGACTAGAGCTCCTTCTTTACTTGCTTGTATAATTAGGGATGACTTTAACAACTTTCTGCACCCCAGAAGGCTTTCAGGAATATGGGAAGCAGTGCTCCAGTAAGCTATTGCTGCTGCTGCCATTTATTGCTGAATACTTGCCCATCCAATCAAATTCAGTCAAGTGTGACGTATCCTTTCTATAAAAAAATAATAATAATGTAGTTATAATGTGAAGAACAAATAAGGAGCATGTTTATTATCGCAGTGCTCTGATTTTGCCTGTTCGGAATCATCAGCATTGAATTCAACCAGTAAATGCCCACTGCCAACAAACTGCCAAGCATCATTCTGGGTGTCAGAGAAAACTGATGGACAAGGCACTTGACTCCTAACCCTACCTTCTTTGTAGAATTCTCAGACAAGTGGTGTAGCCAGCCAAGTGATCACACACGAGCTAGTGTGTCTGCAAAGGTAAGCACACGATGCTTGGGGTCCTATAAAAGGCTTAATCCAGGAAGGGTCAGGGAGTTTTCTCAGGAAAAGCAATGGCTCACCTGACAGAGGAAGATCTGCAGCTAACCACAGGGAGTGAGGTTAGAGAGTGGGGAGGATGTAATAAGTAGAGAGAACAGCTTGAGGAAACACCTGAAGGCTGACTAGAGTATGGTATTTTTAAAAATTTTATTAATTTCTTGCTGTTGTATTACAATTGTTTTACTTTTCTTCATTGCTGCCCCCTGCCTCACCTACCTGGCTCCTCTCTTACATTCAATCCCCCCTTGTTGTCCATGTCCAGGGGTCATTCATGCTAGCTCCTTGACTAAACCCTTCCCCTTCTTCCCCCATCCCCTGGCTTCCCCTCCCCCACCCTTCTGGTTACCTTCCTTCTGTTCCTTGTTTCCTTGTCTCTGATTCCATTCTGCTAGTCTGTTTGTTTTATTCATTAGTCTCCTGTATTGGGTGAGATCATATGGTATTTCTCTTTTGCCGCCTGGCTTATTTCACTAAGCATATGGGGTATAGCATTTTTAGGAAAATGTACTTCACAATGACTAGACAGCTGAGAGTAAAGCAGAATAACAGTGAAATTGTTTTGAATAGTATTAATAAAAAGGTTAATTACTTAGTAGGATTGTTATTTCCAAAGCTATAAGAGAACAGCAAATAGTTTTGGTGATTAGAGCAGAATACACAAATCTCAAAGCATTCATATTAAATACATTCTATCAGTATCTGTCCCCAAATATCCTTATTCCTTGGAGTACCATCAAAAATTAAAATTTCACCATTAGAGACTAATTTATTTGAAGTTTCTATACTCTACTGTTATTGAACAGGACATGTATTAGATATTTTTAATTCACACACCATTTTAGTGTGAATTACTTAATCATATTATTTTTAATTCTTTTTTTTAAAGATTTTATTTATTGTTTTCAGAGAGAAGGGAAGGGAGAGAGGCAGAGAGGGAGAAAGACATCAATGTATGGTTGTCTTTCATCTGTCTCTAGCTATGGACCTGACTGGAGACCTGGCTTGCAACCTGGTTATTTGCCCTGGCTGGAAATTGAACGAGCGACCTTCGGATTCACAGGCTAGCGCCTATTCACTGTGCCACCACCCAGGGCTTAATCATATTTTTAATGCTATAATATTAAGATCAGATTGTGGAAAGACTGAAAAGCAGGGAGAAAGGTATATTAAGAGAGAGGAAATGTTAGAAGCGTTGTTCAAGGAAAAGACAGAGTTTTGTGAGCACCTGGAAAAAAATCACCATGAGAGAGGTAAAAGAGGTTTAAAAGAACAAGAATTGTCTTCGGCCATACCACCCTGAACGCGCCCGATCTCGTCTGGTCTGATCTCAGAAGAACAAGAATTGCTGAAAGAAGCAGGGACATATTTAGAGCTGGATTATACCATGCATGAGAGCCAACTGTTTAAATTTTTATAAACTGAGAGCTAATTGTTAAATATAGCCATGGTTACAAAAATAATGTGAATTTGCAGTTAAATATATTAAAAACAATGATAATATTTGATTATTACATTTAATTATTTTTAATTCCAGAGTTCTTTTAAGCCCACACTATAATTATGGCGGAAATAACTATATAAAAATGGTCTTCTGTTCATGTCTTCCCAACCCCTTGCTTGGTGACATCATGTTGGGAACTTGAAATGGACTATGATGGGGGCTTTTACAACATGAAAATGACAAGCAAAGGAAATTAGGGTTTGATTCATTGTTTTGTTGATTGTCTACTATAGACTTAATAAGGTAATGGATTACACATGCTAAAAATGTAATTGAATTATCATGGCTGTATCTGCTACATTGTGAATAGCATGAGAAATGGAGGAAATATCCTTCCAGCTCTCAAAAACTGCTACAGAACCATGCTTCTTCACCAATTGTATCATACATTGCTCACAAATACAATAGTTTAGCAAAATCAATGGAAGCATGTTAGGTGAAATAATTGACTATAGAGGATTTGCTGTAAAGAGCTTATATACTATTTGGAAAAAGTGCAGCCATTGTTAGTATAATGAAAGTGGTTTGCACGACATCGATGTAACCTGGCAGCCAAGGAGAGTGGACTGGAATGCACATGCATGAACAGGGATGACCTCACTGTACTGGTCAGTGGGTGTGGTAGACACTGTTGAGTGAGCACGTGTACTGTGTGGCCATCACATTCAAATCTCATCAAATTTTGCATTCAGCTTGAACATTCCTCCCTGAAAATTATTTGATGATTCAGAAGGCCAGAGTTATAGGCAACTGGTCATTGGTAGCTTCATGACAACAACATGCCCACTCACACATCATGTTTTATTCAGAGCTTTTTGAGGAAACGTCAAATCACCCAGGTGACTCGGTGCCCCTATAGCCCAGATTTGGCACCCTGTGACTTCTTGCTTTTCCCCAAACTAAAATCACCTTGAAAAGGAAGAATTTCAGACCATTGAAGAGATTCAAAAAATATGACAGGGTAGCTGATGGTGATAGGGATAACTGTGTGAGGTCCCAAGGTGCCTACTTTGAAGAGGAATGGGGTTCAGTGTCCTATGTAAGTTTCTTGAATCTTTTATTTTCAATAAATGTCTATTTTTCATATTCTGTGGCTGGATACCTTCTGGACAGACCTTGTATTTTATTATTACTTGTTATCTGGGTGCTGTACATACTTTATGTAAGTAACATTTTAACAAACTAAGTACCCATATGTTTTTTTCATAGTTATTTGTTCAACATTTTGTGGTGACCACTGAGCAACAGCCCCCAAAATTATCTGCTTTACAATTTTGCCATTACCTGATCTTTACCTGAGGGCTCCTATGCACATAATTCCTTCAAGCATGCTCACATATTTAGTCTTTTAACCTAATGACTAGTCTCAGGTTAAATTTAATCTTTCAATCTAGTGATGGTCTGGGTCTCCCAACACTATTCTGACTACCATAGGAGACACTGAAAACTAAAAAGAGAAGTTGTATATGCGATAGCTCAGTAGGAGGACTCGTCCATTGTATTTGGACTTGTGTACTGTGTCTCCAGTGACCACCACCCGTTCCCACCCATTCATTTGACTTGTGCCATTTGGAGCATCCATATATTAGCCTTAGATTTTGAAATGCCCCTCAAGAGAAAATCAGCCAAACACTATTTAAGCTATAGTGTTTAAGCAAAGGATTTTATTTTTAAAAATTATTTATAATTGGTCACTGTGTCTCTTCCTCATCAAAACTTTGGGATAATATGGCAGTGCTAGAGGAAATATTTTAGATTCAAGGTCTAATTTACAAAGAAAGAAGGGTAGGGGAGAGTAGGGGAGTAGTCTCTAAATAAAACAGAGATCCATCTTTAAAAATGGTGTCTGGCTGCTATCCTACTAGTAATCATCAATGTTTCTATTGTTCAAGTGTACTGGAAGCTTAAGAACAAGTGTTGCAAATCAACCCAACATGATTTCCTTTGGTTATAGCTGCCTTTGATGTGGTAGTTTTTATTCAAATTGCAGGATGTAGACTGTTCTTTTATCATTGTAAGAATAATTAGCAACATGTTTCTATATCATTAATCCATAATACAGGTGTGTGTGTGTGTGTGTGTGTGTGTGTGTGTGTGTGTTGGGAAATGTTGATATAGATTTTTCCATTGTTTTTATTAAATAATTACTTAAAATCTACATTAAATTTTGTAACGCTAAAAATCAAATCATGTTTTAAATGCCTAATGCTTAAGTATTCATGCTTCTGGCCACCCAATAAGCACTAAAAAAAAAAAAAAAAAAATACTTTTTGGAAGGAAAACATAAGAAAGGAAGCGCAGAAGAAGACAAGAGACATGAGAAAGGAATGAGTTAAAAGAAGTATAAAAAAGACATGAAACTCAGGCATAATTTGACCAACCAAATGAAATAATAACAATATTTGATTACGTTTCTTGTATTACTTTGCTAGGGCTGCCGTAGCAAAATGTCACAGACTGGGTGACTTAAACAATAGAAATTTGTTTCTCCACAGTTCTGAAGGCTAGAAGTTTTAGATGGATGTGTTGGCAGGTTTGATTTCTGTTGTGTCCTGTCTCCGTGGCTGGCAGATGCCTTCTCCCTATGTCCTCACGTGGGCTTTCCTCTGTGGGAGAGCCCCTGGTGTCCCTTTTTGTGTCATACTAGTGAGAACACTAGTCACATTGAATTAGATCCCACCACATTGGCCTTATTTTAACTCAGTCACCTATTTAATGACCCTATGTCCAAAAACAGTCACATTCTGAGTTTTGGGGTTAAAGTCTTCAACATGTTTCTATTAGCCTATTTTCAATGCTTGTCTTCATTGCATAGTTGACATGTAATTCTTAAATTTTGTTTTTATTTTATTATTTTTATTTTAAGTATTTTACCATGTCATTAAAAGCTTTGCAAACACTAATATGACAACTTAAACAATGTTACTTTCATGCAGTAACCAATTCCTCCATTTTATCGTTTAAGTTGCTGACTCATAAATACTAGTACAATGTGTGTTGGTATTCACTGAAGTTTTCTATTCTTCAGTTAAGTTTCTTGGTACTGGTGAGGGGTTGTTGGGGATAGAAGCGATGTAGCCAAATTTATTTTCTACAGAAAAGCATCATGGTGTGCTTAATAGAGTTGATGTGGAAAGGATCTCCCTCTAACCTGGCTGTGTATGAAAGAAATAAATTGCTTTAAACATACAGAAAGGGGCATTCATGAGAGGCTTTTGATGAAGTAACATCAAGCTGAGGGTTGTTTGTGGTGCTCAATGTTTTCTTTTTCTTTTCACATTTACCACACTGAAATCAGACTTTATTATTATAATAAAAATCAAGGCAGTTAAATGATGTACCAACTTTTAAAAAAGGAGAAGAAAAACTGAACACACTATTCTGACATTAAACATGGGTATATATCAAAACAGGCTATATATATATATATATATATATATATATATATATATATCCTGTTTCATACTAAAAAAAATATGCTTCTCCTGAGCTTGTGGCTGAGGTGGACTTTCCGACAAGGCCTTCCTTGGCATATGTAATGTGTATTTTCGTCTTTAGCGGTAACAACTACTAAAAATGTGCTCAGCGTTTACCAGTGTGTTTATGGTGGCAGAACCAAGTGGATCATGGAATGAGCTCAGCGTTCCACTGCCAGGACCTCAGTAGGCTTCTCTAGGCTCCTAGCTTACAGGGGCCTGGCACAGGGCCTACAGCTCCAGGGGTCCTACCTGACTTAGCTAAAGATATGTCCAGCCTTTATGCATGCCATGAACCTAAGAATGAAGAGGAAGGTCAAACAGGACTTATCTAATTCTCCTCCAAATTAACTAAAAAGAAACCATTCAAATAGGACCTTTTTAATTTTTTTTAAATAGCTTAAATTGTGTCAGCAATTTTTCTTTTTCTTAAAAGGGCTACATGGTAAATATTTTAAGCCTTGTTGGCTACGTATGTCTTCATTCAGTATTCTAAACACAAAACCTTTCTTATTTCAAAGGCTCATTAAAAAAAAAAAAAAAAAAGATAAAAAGAAAAAACAAAAAGGCCATATGTTATATTTGGCCTATGGGGCATAGTTTTCTTTTGTCCTCCTCAACTGCTCAAATAGACATGGCAAATCTAAATGTGCTCTATCATAGTACCTTATAAAAAGAACCCTTGCTTACTTTATGTTTGCTACACCATGTCCCCTGTACACAGAGCTTGACTCATAAGCAGGCCTAATTAGAAAGCTGACTGGTATAACATTCCAGATGTTTTGAGATTATTATGTCACGTACCCTTTCTGATCCATTATGCTATATAATGATTTACATGACTTTATTACATAAAACTTTGCAGCTTTAGTGAAAGTTCTTGATCCCTTGTTTTAAAATGACATTCCTATGGAAAGCTAGTATCAGCCATTCATATTGTTTAACAACAACAGCAAAAGTTCATGGCTGAAGGTGTTTAATAAGACATGAAATTGAAACCACCAGCAGTATGGCCCAGTAGAAAAAACAAGCATGTCCAGCATTCTGGAGTAGATGGAGAAGAACAATGTAAGTTGTTGGAAAGAAATGACATCAGCTACAGGTAAAGGGTGAGGGAAAGGAAAGACAAGGGCTCTTCAATGACAGGTGCATAGTCTGTAAGGAAGACATACTTTTTAAATTTTTTTAAAAGACTGTATTCATTATTTTCAGAGAGAAGGGCAGAGAGGGAAGAAAAAAGGGAGAAAAGCATCAATGTATGGTTGCCTTTCTCCTGCCTCCAGCTAAGGGCCTGGCTGGAGACCTGGCTTGCAACGGGGTTATGTGCGCTGGCTGGGAATCGAACCAGCAATGTTTGGGTTCAAACATTCAAACAGGCCAGCACCTATCCACTGAACTACCAGCCAGAGCAGGAAGATATACTTTCAATTGGTTACAGGCAACATCCTGTAGGTTCATGGATATGCAGACATGGGGTAATGTCTGGCAGTAGGACACCAGACTCCTGGAGGTTAATTTCAAAGCTCCAACTTACAGTCAGGAATGTGCACCGTCTTTTGTTAGCTGACCTTCGCTATTTTACCGGTCACTGCTCTGTCCCTTTCTCTGAACTCTCTGGCCTGCTGTAATTTCTTTGAGAAGATCTCATAATTTTTTTCTTGTCAGTATCTAAGAATTAACCATCTTCAGTGTCCATGAGAGCACCGGGTATAGGAAAGTTTGGGGTGATGGAAAATAACACCTAGACTGATCAGGAGGCTAAGGCACAGAAATAACGTTTTTTCCATGTCATATCCTCCTAGTCTAGCGTAAGCCTTCTTCTTTCCATAACTGTCAATGACCTTGTCAAGAACCTCTAGTTATCTATCATCATCTGCATACATATATCCACACATGCACTTTTGTTCACTCTTTAGTAGTATTTCCTAATTAGCATACAAAGAAAAAATGCATTCATTTGAAATTTCTATGAAAAATTAGGAAGGTGTAATGTAATTACCTCACTGGAATATAGCCAAACTCCCAAGACAAGCACCTTACAAAATTGGATTTTAGAATATCATATTCGTTAGTCAGAACTTCAAGTTCAGACCTCATCTAAAGAAAATATTCTTAATTGAGGAGTTATCTGTAAAGAATTTTATCTAAAACATGTTTTATGATTGTTCTTTTTGATGAATTTTGAGAAAAAATTTAACTGGATCTATAGAAAAATTTATTTTTTAAATGCATATGTTATATACAATTACAGATTTGAAATAAAGATACAGTCAAATGTTGACTCACGGTGTTTTATTTAAAAGCATCAAATATCATGAACTTTTGAGCGGAATGCATTCCTCACCAGTCAGTTATGATATTGTAACATGTAAATATTAGCTATTAAATATAACAGCCCAGTGGAAATGAACTAAATTCTAAGTGAGTTCATTGCAGCTTTTTGAGACAGAAAAATCCCCATGTATTTTTTTCTGATTCAAGGTATAGGCAAATAAAATTATGGAAATATGAATTGCTCTATCAAGCATAAGCTTTCTAAGCAGAGAGAACACCTTTATTGCAGAACCTAAAATTAACTTAAAAATTAGTATTTTTACTTTTACAAACACACATATACACATACGCGCACACACACACATTTAACTGAGCTTATTGGGACTATTGTATTTTTTTTTTCAAAAATTTAGAAACAAAGTGTATGTGTATGTGTGTTTTGCTTTGTTTTTAATGAAATGAACATACAGCAAACCTTGGGTTATAGTCACTTAATTTAATGACTTGAGTCAGCTACTGCTCCGGTTTTAAGATATCTAAAAGTGAAAGTGATAACTATACTTAACTGTAACGCAAACCAATGATAAACCATAGCATTTCCCATGCCCTGTATTGGTAAAATGTTCACTGCCTTTCTGGAATTTTTGTAACACAATTAGGTATCTCAATATAATAGTGCATTACAAAATAATGTTAAAAATCAATGAGATAATACATTCGTTACTTGATACATGGACTTTCTCAACAGATATTTATTGACATTTTAATCTATGTTAAAATAGGTGATATATTAATATTAATCAATTACTTTTAGGACTGTCAACCTCACTTTAATCTGTTAATATGACACTTGAAATATGCTGATGTCTGTCATCTAGATAAGATACAAGGATTTCTATTTGAAAGTAAAGACTGTTAATGTAAAAGCATTTATAGGTTAAGGCGTTGCCTATTCTTCCTTCAAACTTGGATGTATCAGGAGAAAACAATGAATCCAGGAAAGTAAAGAACTGGATAAGAAGAGAACCCAAGTGGATTATTTTGAAGAGAGAGTTTTAGGTAGTTTAAATGAGAGATACATATTTTAGGAACTACTGTAAGAATGTAAAGAAACAGATCTTAGGAATTTAGCAATGCATTATGAATAGGATTTTCCCTTTAACATTTTGAAGTGATTACACACTATTTAAATTACAACAGGCTCTGAAATAATGTCTTTTTAGTTAACATTGTTTTGTCATAAAGTTGTTGAGATATGGTAGGGACTTAACTCTAGTTTATGTAAACTTCCTATGGTAAAATTGGTTTTGCTATATGTCATTTTGCTTCAAGTCACAGGATGTATTGACAATTTTGAGTGAGGACTTACTGTACTATCTAAATAGCTGCCTGTTCGACCTCCGCCAACATGGAAGTGTGATGACCATTGACTAACTATACGTGGACTGTATTTTGAAATCTAGCAATTACTGTTCCATTCTCAGCTGTATTTGAAGAAAAGTCAGTAACTCAAAGCATCTTTTCATGGTGGTTACAACCTCATTAGACTCAGAGTTCAAAAGGTAAAGATTTATCCTTCAAAACTTTTAGGTTTCTTAGAATACTACTTCAGAGGGAAACACTAGAGACTCCTTGGAGACCTAATAGGCTTTCTTATAAAATTGAAAACAAGAATCTTGTTTGAAACTCAGCCTCCATGGCACAGACTTCCTTAACTTGGAGTCCTTTGTGGATGATAGAGGTCACAGTAGCTATGTTTAGGCTAGCTCAAGGCTTTTTCTCTGCACTAGTGATGGGAGAGTCCCTGGGAAATTGACTATTACTACATCTTGCTCTTTTAGAACTGCTGACACTGCCTATTTTATTTTAGTAACTTGAGAAATTTGGTGGAATTCATTGTGGATGCCCAGGAAAAAATAGATCTTAGAATCCTAGGTACAGTTTGGTACTACAATATTCTAGAAATGATATTAAAGTTGTATGTACAGCAAGGTGAAGCTCTACAGTTCAACATGAGAGATTATTGGTGGTATGAGAGGAGCTCAGCTGCTGTTTGTATTGCAACCTACTTTACTGTCCTAGAAACCTACAGATAACAAGATAATTTGCCTGCATTCACATGTTGAAATACTGTATATTTGAAAATCAATAATATATAGTACTTGTATATAGAGAATGGAAAGATTTCAATGATAATCTTCCATGGGAAGTTGTAGCACAGTTTGTAGAAATATTTGGCATGGCTAGAGCCATGAAGATAGATATATAAAGAAATAGATTTAGGTAGATAGATAATAGATAGATAGAAAGTAGATAATTTTAAGATCTATTTTAAACCTAAAAGCTACCTGAGTCTTCACTATTATGAAACTAATCAATTTGGGTAAGAAAATGGGGAAAACATTGAGGTCCTTCAGAAATAATACTAATACCAAACTGCAGAGCTCATGTTTAAGCACAAAGGTAGACTCAAGGTACCTGCATAAATATGAGTGTGATTTCAACTCCTGATATTGGATTACAGACAAAACAGATCCTAATTAGGGTGCATAGATGGACACCTAAACAGCTAACACAAGGTTCTATTTGGAGGCGGTGCCAAGTAAACTGCTTTCCCTGTAAGAAGCTTGAACACAAGAGGAGTTTATGTAATTCCTGGCTTTGGGTGTCTCAGTATTTTGTAGGCCTAAGCAGATGTAAAAATGTCTCTGAATTTGAAAGGGGAACATTTAACTGCAACTGGAATCAATTAAGAAAAGAGTAGAGTGAATGAAAAACCTTTCCTACATTAAAGCATAGACTCTGGCATTAAGTGTTTTCATAAGTAACATAATCAACTGATGCTTTTCCTACTCAGGATGTGCTAGTCAGAGACATAGGAGCTGCCCTTGACTTTTACAGTGGCTAAAGTGTGCAGGAGATTCGGATTACAGATTCTTCCAGTTTGCCTATTCACATAAAATCCCGACTCCAACAGATGCCCATGACAGTCACCATTCATGAGCCCCTCCTTTCCCCAATACCATCACCACCATTTCTCTCTGACAAAATCCTTTAGGAAAAAATATGATGCCCTCCTTTGTGGAACACACATCTCCAATCCAGTGTTTTGCAACTTTGTGTTTGCAGGCTTGTGGGAAGGGTTTGTTAAAAGGCCTGAGGTCCATCCTAGAAACAGATTTAATGGGTCTGGGCAATCTT
Organism: Noctilio leporinus; assembly: GCA_004026585.1. NCBI lineage: Eukaryota > Metazoa > Chordata > Mammalia > Chiroptera > Noctilionidae > Noctilio > Noctilio leporinus. Next base: position 40,664 of record PVIW01002266.1, on the reverse strand, counting down.
AGGCATTGCATTTTTTAAAAAAGCTCTCTTGATGATTCCAAGGTACAAGAAAGACTTCTCTAACCAAAGTGCTTAAATGGTAAGGGGGTGAAGGTAGATAATTGATCATTGAACCTTTACACCCTTTTTTCTATCTACTTAGCTTTTGCTTTTATTTCTTTTTTTTTTCCTTTCTTTCTTTCTTTTGTGTGTGTGTGTGCGCGCGCGTGCCCGCATGTGATATCGATCAGAGTAGTGGGTGGTTTAGAAAGGGGAGATTGATTTACACTGGAATGATAAGGCTGCTAAAGGGAAGAAATAATGAATAGATTAAAAGATGGATAAGGAACTAAGGAACTGGAAAGGGAAAAAAAAAAAAAAAAAAATACTGTTACTTAATTGCTCCAAGCAAGAAAGTCAGGGGAAGTTTAAACAGAAGAGAGAATTCAAAGACATCTGGGATACAAGGAAATCAGGAAGTCAAATTTCAAGAGGATTTACTTTATTTTTACAAGTAGAATTTCCCTATGATGTTCTTTGAGAAACCAAGAAAAATGTAAAATTGCTACTCTAATGTTTCTTTAAATGTGACACAGAACTGCCCTGGAACCATAATGCATTTCACCTTATAAAACTTAATCTTTGTAACATCTATTTCTGGGCCATGCTGACATTGTATCAAACAGGAAGTTCAAATTAAAAGCTAAACATCATTTCATCTGTTCAAGTGTTGTGATTGTAATAGTTGCAAGTTCCAGCCATAGCTACCCTAAAGGTTTAAAAGAGAATTCAATTAAAATTAATATTCCAGTTTAAAAATTCCTGTAGTACCAGAGTTATGCTTTATTACTCAGAAGACAGCTTGTGCACCTCAACTTCCTGAAATCCGCCTTAGCAACATAACCAAAAGGAAAATCCTTTTCTCAGGCAAAATAAGCTATAGATCTAAAATAAAATAGATAATCAAAATGCTGAAGAGGGAAATAAAAAGTGCCAAAGAGGAAAATAGGATTTTGTTTTCATGCGCGTTACTTCCAGTGCCGTTTTTCAATATCGCAGACCAATTTGGAAGTAACACAGTAGCTATGAACAAAAGTGGTTGGCTGCTTGAGTTGCTGATTGCAAAGTGACAACATTCCGCTCTCTGTGGAGTTGATCTGAAATAGTGACTTTCCAAAATTAGAGCACTTGAAAAAAGAGGTAGAGAGAAATGGGGTAAAATTGATTAAAAAAAAAAAAAAAAGCAAGCTGATTTTCTGTGGAGTTAGTCTCCCTTTGTATTTGAGAGTCCACAGCCGAATGACTAGTTCTGGTGTGGCTATTATGTCTGATGTTATCTAATGAGGTTTTAGTTGGCTTTCTGCTTCTCAATGTGACACTGTCCTTCACCTTCTGGGATGCATGGTATTGTTGCTGCTTAAAAGAAATTGTGGCTTGGAGTTCTGTCTGGCTTTTGTGCACCCCATCATGGGTGCAATGTCTCAATTCATCTTTATTTTATTTAGTTATTAAATATATATTTTTAAGACTTTTATTTATTATTTTCAGAGAGGGGGGAAGGGCAAGAGGCAGAGAGGGAGAGAGACACCAATGTATGGTTGCCTTTCACCTGCCTCCAGCTACAGACCTGGCTGGAGACCTGGCCTGCAACCTGGTTATATGCCCTGGCTGGGAATTGAACCAGTGACCTTTGGGTCCGTAGGCCAGAGCTCTATCCACTATGCCACCAGCCATATTGTAATTGACCATATTTAAATTGAGCTCACTGCTTACATTTATATTAGACCACCATACTAGGCTCAGTCTTAAAGGAGCAGTAAGTTAAGTATTTCTGTAACTATTTTTTTCTTGGTATTTGCCTTGTATTGAGTGCTGAGATTTTTCTAGAGGCATCACATGGAACTATCTTTTGAAAGATTAATGTAAGATGTACTACAACAATTTAGCAGGTATCAAGATGTGTGCTATCTTTACTGTCCTTCAGGAGTTTTCAGTTTAAAAAGTGAAATAAGGCAAGATATGAAGAACTCTTCAAATTACATAAACATTTCAAATACTTATAAACTCTGTAATTAATTCCTAAAGTAATCCACTTGTACTCTTTTTAAAAATTATTGTATAATTAATACATAACTTGATCTCTATGCTTATTTTTCATTTGAGGTTTTTCAACTGTTTAGGCAACTTTACTTTTTTCTTCAAAGTAACAAAAAATGTGGTACAACTGTGAGGTGCTACTAAGGAACTTGTGGCATTCAAAGATGCAGTCCATATTCCTGATTATACTGCCCATTAAAATACACATTCAATTACACCGTGGTCAACTGTGGTCCAAAAATATTAAATGGAAAATTCCAGAAATAAACCATTCATAAGCTTTAAATTGCATGCCATTCTGGGTAGCAAGATGAAATCTTACCCCTTCTGGTTCCATCCCACTAGGGAGGTAAATCATGCCTTTGTCCAGAGAATAAGCATTGTATGTATATGTTTCCCAGCCATTTGTCTGAGTAGCTATCTCGGTCATCAGATCTACTGTTGCCTTAGTGCATGCAGTGCTTGTGTTCAAGGAATTCTTATTTTACCTCATAATTCTCCCAAATGGCAAGGGTAGTAATGCCGGCAATTCAGATATGCCAATAGGAAGCTGTTAAGTGCTTCCTTTAAGTGAAAACATAAATGTTCTCAATTTAATGAGAAAAGAAAAAAATTGATGATTAGTTATTAAGATCTATGATAAGAGCAACTCACACTTCTGTCCATGAAGTTATGACGGGAAAGAAATCTGTGCTAATTTTACTGTAACATCTCAAAATGACAAGATTATAGCCACAGTATATGGTAAATACTTCGTTAAGATGGAAAGAGCCTTAAATTTGTGGGTGGAAGAACAGAAAACGTGTTCTAAGTAACGGCAACATATTGTGTTAGAAAGCACTGAGCCCATAGGAAGACTTCAGCTAGAGATTCAATGAAATAAGTAACACCAGCCACTTACTGCAAGTAAGGGATCCTTACAAGGATTCAGGAAAAAAAAGTTTAGACTGAAAAATGTAAAACTTACTGGAGAGGCTGCATCTGTCCATGAAGAAACTGCTGCCACATTTCCAACAATGCTGGAGAAGTTGATTAGGGGTTGGTACTCCCCTTGTTTTTAGGCATCCACTGGGAGTCTCACAACGTATCCCCTGAAGATAAAGAAGGGCTACTGTAGACATAACTGTAAATAAGTAGGCTCTTACTCAAGAGTTGGGCTCCACAGTCCATGATTAATATGAAAATCATGTTATAAAAATTAGCTTTTAAAATTTTGTAAGGTGCCCATGAATTTCCATGTATACAGATTACCATGTGTTGCACAATTTTAAAGCAAATCCAGTATAGTTGTCTTCTGGGCAGAATGTTGTTTGTTTGAATAGAGCCCACATAAGGTTGTTGGCTTGTTTATAAGGCCTTTTAACACCTAACACAAACAACAAAATAAGGCAAAAATACAAAATTAGGTACTAATTAAAAACATAAAACTGTGTTTCTGTGGTTAGGCCTGATGTGTTCAGTTGAATTTCATACTTTGAATGCTATGCAATATATCTCCTTGACTAAAATACTATAACAAGAAAGGGCTTGTGGGATTTAAAAAAGACAAAGTAAATATCATAGTAGAAGGTTCAGAAAGAAACTTCATAAAGGAAATTGAACTTGAGATTTTAAAAACAAATTTGACTGACAAACTAAGGGCTTTTTTGTTACAAGCACATGCAGTCTGGGCAAAGTATACAGCTTGCAAAAAAAGGTAAAATATTTAAATGAATTGTAAGCAGACCTTTCTCTCAGAAGGTTAAAGTGTAAGATGGCCATTAAGAGGTGATATCTAGGAGGGCAGGTTGAACAAAGCTATCATGAGAGCAAGTTACATTTAACTAGAAGCCACTGACCCAGAAGACCCTTGGGAAGAGAACACAGTTGCAGATGAGTTCCGAGTCCCCGTCAGCAGAGTTCTCACAGGAGACTAGGTAGGAGAAAGACTTGAGATAGCAGCAGATTGTGTTGTATTAGGATAAAGATAAGGAGAGTTGGAATGGGGAAAGTGGTATTGGAAACAACAAAATAGAGGAAAGGCCCAAGAAATACTGTGTGGATTTTGCCTCTTACTGACAATATGACTGACATTGGCAATGGGAAAAAAGTCTGTTTGAATCAGTTTGGATTAACTCAAGTTTCATAGCTATATTTATCTTTTGGTAGATTACTATATAGGTAGATATAAATATTTAATCTGATAATAGTCATGAAATAACTGATTTCCATAAGCTATTTCCTTTTACCCAATTTACTTCAAACATGGATTAAGAAATGTTCTAAATGCTTATTCTTCAGTGGCATACAGCTCATTCCTTTTTCTACAGTGGGACTTAAATTCTTTTGCAGTGATAAAATTTATTAGCAAGTTTTTAAAAATCAAGAATATAATTAAGTTTATTCACAATATTTTTAATCACATATTTTAGATAGTTAATTTGTGGTTATGCTGAATGTGGTTTAGGAGTCTATTTTGCCATTAATATCATTATTATATTTCTGTATATTCCTGATAGGGAAAGAATTGCATTATGAATTCTTGTGTCTGTATACCCATCTACCTAAATTTACATCATCCTTTGACTTTTGATTAAATAGGTTGTTTTTGGGCTTTTTAGATTAAAAATCTACACTAATTTAGAGGGAGCTGACTTTTCCCATTGCTCATGAAGAATATAAGTTCTCATATTTTTATCAAATATTTTTTAGAACTTAAATATATAGGATCCTGTTTGCCTTATTCTAACTTGAAGTATTTTTTTCTATTTTTGATGATAATAATTTGTGATAACTTTAAAATATAGTCATTGATTAAATAAAATCAGCTTTTGCATTTTTTTCTTTTAGCAAAATTGTGTGTAAGACAAGTAACCTGGAGAAGGGTTGCAGTAACTAATAGTATCCAAACTTGGATAAGAGAAATAAGTTTTGTCATTGCTCACTACATGAATTTTCATTCCCTGTGATTTGGAAAGTCAGGAAAGTGCATCTCATTCCACATATGCGTGTTAATGCTTATCCATTTAGAAGTACTGAAATACTAGTGTTCACATAAAATATAATTAATATATCCCCACAAATGCTATAATGGTATATGTAGTATTTTTCTGATCACTATCTTAATAAATATAGATCCTCCATAGTTAAACACAGTCTGAATTATAATTTACTATTAATACTGCAATAAGTATTATCACCAAAAGGGAGGCAGATAAATTATGGTTAACTTTCAATGATTAGGTTAACATTCAAGTGCTTCTAAAACTCACCCTGCAACATTGAATGCTCTCTTGATATGAACTTAAGGTTTCTGATATATGTAGGACACTTGAAAAGCATACATGCATGAATCTGATGTTTTTCCAGTGCTGCGATGGTAATGAGAACCTCTAACTCCTGTTTAACCATATGGCCATTAAGTAGCAGATGCTTAGAAAAATTGATGATGATCTGCAAGATTTTTTTTCTATTTTTCCTATTTTGTCAAAACATTACATAAAAGAATGATAGTTTATTCTTTTATTTTATTTTAACAAAATAAAATCTACATTTCAAAAGTCTCACTTTTTTGTACATAGTATAGTATTTCTTTACTGGCAATGGCTGTTAGCACTTAAATGTCATTCTAACATAAAGTGGCTTCTAAACTTCACTTGTGACCATTAGTGAAAAATATTTTTTACATCTTAACCCAGTTATTACATGTCTAGATTTTTCTTAGATATTGTTAACTAAAAGGAAAGTTTCACAAAGTCATTTTTAACCATACTAATATAAGCTAATATTTTGCCTTCCAATTATATTTTTTAAAATTAATATTTGTAATTATTATGTATAAAATGTAATCAAATTAATAGATAAGTAAGAATATGTTTCTTTGTTAGCTTTCCTAAAATATATATATATTGGTCTTAAATGATTTGTTGGCACTAATATATCTTCCATGAATTCGGTTTTTAAAAATACCTATGTTAAAAAAGGACACAAAATATTTAAATGTTTTTTATTACTATGGACTATTAATGAAAGCAGTTCGTTATTATGAGGTAAAAAGGGCTTTTTATCACACAAACTGCAATACTTCATGAAAACCCTGGTAATCCCATAAACAGCTTGTTTAGAGCTTGACATATTCTTGACAATAGGATACATGTTTCTATTTTGCATGTTTTAAAATGGTATGCTGTCTATATAATTTCAATGTTATAAACAATTTGGAAATTAATTAATTACTTTTTCTTTTTGGCTTCTATCAAGTTAAAATAAGGTAGCTTTTATTTACAGTTGCAGAGCAAGAAATTCGTTTGACTGGTTATCTGATCAGTGCAGTCAATCAACGATAATTATGATAAATTGAAAATCACTCCTCTTTTCCAAATATCATTTTGAAACTGAATTTTTTACATTGGTAATCTATAACTCAGTTTAGTTTGATTATAAATCATTACATAGGTTATATACAAAGTCAGGAGAAAATGATAATTCCTTGAGTGATTAGCACTCTGTTTTAAATTAATACTAGACTTAAGAAATCTTTGGGACACCCTAGAAACTTCAATTCTGTATCTACCAAAATGTGCCTATTCTCAATGTTCTACTCAATGCTTTTGAATTATCAGCCAGCTTTCTACCCTCATTTCATTCACCATCCTCTTTCTCAAGTAACCACTGTATTCTTTTTTTTATGTTTAAGAAAACTAGTCATATTAAGAACAAAGCATTCAGAATACTTCATTTAGTACAGAAGTTTGGAAATACTGAAAGAATACATATATTTCTTATCAAGAAAAAAATATAACCCTGGCTGGTAGCACAGTGGTTAAGGCGCCGGCCTGCGAACCCAAAGGTCGCAAGTTCGATTCCCCAGCCAGGGCACATAATCAGGTTGCAAACCAGGTCTCCAGTCAGGTCTGTGGCTGGAGGTAGGTAAAATGCAACCATACATTGATGTCTCTCTCCCTCTCTGCCTCTCTCCCTTCCCCTCTTTCTAAAAATAATAATGAAATAAAATCTTAAAAAAAAAAAGAAAAGAAAAAATATATATATATTTCACCTATATCTTTATCCATCTATATCACCTGAGTAATGTAATAAAATATCGTTCTGCAGTAATACACTGAGGGATGGCCCTCTTTTACTAGCCCAGGTTTCATCTATGCTTTTTCTCTTTGTAAAGACTCTTAAGGGTTGCAGAGATTCTCTAGAATGTAAAATTCCCATCACTTTCTGAAATCTTTAATATCTTTTTGCAGAAATGTTATCTGGTTCTGTTAAGTGGTCTGTTACATAGATTTTTTGTTTAATACAACAACCAAATTTTTTTGTTTGTTTTACATATTTTGGCAGAAGTTAACCATAGAAAAGGTATCCTGAATTGACTTTATAACAAATATATATACTAGTGACAATTAATTATAGAGATAAAGGAGATTCTATTATGAATGCTTTAAAGGAATTTTCTATAATACATTTAGAAAATAAAATGACCTGGTTCTTTAGACAAGTTGATTTATGTAAATAGATTTTTCTGAAACAGTTCACTATACTCTGTAACACCAAGGGTTCTTCCTACTTAATAGTTTCTAATTATGTAGTAAAATATAATATTAAACCTCAAATGTGGGCCTGCATGGCAGAAATAAAGAAGTTTCATAAAGCAGCATTAAAAGCATCTTCATTTTAACGAATCTTTCCTCCACAATTTATATGATGGAAGTTCTAAAGCACAATATTGAATCTTACACACACAGATGCACATGCACATACATACATACATGTAAGATACAAGGTCTGTCCCAAAAGTATCGAGCCAGTGTCAATATAATTAAAATAGTTTGCATGGCCAATACTTTCGGGACAGACCTCGTATGTCATATACTGTATCTGCAGTGTTTTAAGATGAATTAAATAGAACCCCTGTCCTCAGAAAGCTCATACACACAAAACAAGTGCAAGACAGTCTTGTGAACCAAGAAAGATGAAACAACTGAATAAGTGGTTGGGAGAACAGAGTACCACATTCAGTGTTGGTGGGAGAGGGTAGGATGTGAGACTGAGGTTAGCAGCAGAGCTTCAGAGAAGTCTTTTAAGAGGGGGTTGTGACTGAGTTATTAGTTAGGGGTAAAAGTCCAGGTCATGAAATTTAAAAGTGAGAATTTTTCAGAAGTCTTCATGTGCCCTGAAAAATTGGGTTACTTGAAGATTCTGGACTCTGTATGTATGTATGTATGTATGTATGTATGTATGTATTTATAAAGATTTTATTTATCATTTTTAGAGAAGGGGTTAGGGAGAAAGGTAGAGAGGAAGTGAGACATCAATGGATGGTTTCCTTTCACTTGCCTCTAGCTACAGACCTGGCTGGAGACCTGGCTTGCAACCTGGTTATGTGCCCTGGCTGGGAATCAAACCAGCGACCTTTGGGTTCGCAGGTTGGTGTTGTATCCACTGAGCCACCAGCCAGGGCCTTGTGTTTATTTTTAAACATTTTTTGAAATCATCAATACTAGTATGAGTATAAAACTAGTTAAACACAGATGGCTATATCTCTCAAAAACTCTTATGGGAAATTAGAAAGTAAAGAACATCTAAACTGTATACTCAATATTTTTTATGGCCTTGATCATTCACATAAGACATTTGTGCTGTATGAATTGAGAACCACATTTAGGTCTCTCTGCCTAACTGCCTCATATCAACTACTACACACACAAATATACATGGGACATACACACCCATGGGGAAATACACACACATACACACACACACACACCACTCTGCAAAGGCTTGCCAATGACCTTAAAATTTCCTCCCTGATTAAAATGTTAATCAAAATATTGCTTCTTGATTGCCCTGCTGAAGCATATTTGTATTAACTGGAAATTGTGGCTCAAAAATCATTTTTCCCTTTAATCCATGATTATTTATTGATGATTTCTATTTCATGGTCAGCCATTGGCCCATATCACAAACCTGAAGGAATGGAAACTGAAACCACATTTTTAATTTTGATTAAAGGTGGCATTTTAAGGCATTTATATCTCCTAATTAGAGAAGTCTGGGTAAGGGAAGCATGAGGCTCTGTGAAAATTTGGAGTAATTAGGAAGTGTGAAAAGGAGGGGTGCAAAAATGAGCAAAGGGCACCAGGAGATGCTAATGACATACTTCTTGGCACTGCCCCTGGTTAATTCTCTATCTTCTTGGTTTAAGAGAATTACTGCCTCATTATAAGGGACAAAGGAGCAGAGATGGAAGATGAGTCACACTGTAGACTATTTGCTGTGGCTTAGGATTCATCAACAGCCAGGTAGGTAAAGAAAAGAGAGAAAGTGTCTAAGACTTTTAAAATGAATGTGTAATGATGCAAGGTATAAACAGAGACAAGTGGTATGGGGACATGGTAAAGGACTTTCGTTACATTTAGTTGGTGCCCTTGACTGATGAGTTGGAGAAGTACAGCCCTGAGGAGTCACTGTCATGTGGCAATGATTTTACATCAACAGCCAGACATATCTGGTAGCAGCAGGAAGGAAACATAAAATATCTGCCCTGATTGAAATTGTTAGGGAATTCATGGGAGAGAAGCATAAGTGCCCGAATTGGAAGGAGGCAGGCAGCATCAGTTGAAATCTGTTCTCTTTAGGGAGGAAAATAATTCTCTGATGAGTGCAAGTGACTGGAGCCTTGTTTCACTCTTTTATAGCTCATCTTAGAAATGATACCCTTGGTTGCCTAGCAGAAAAAAAAAAAAAAAAAAAAAAAGGGTTTGAGGCTTAATTCAGAATAACATCTCCATTTAGACCATAAATGTTTGAAGTTTAAACTTAAAATCAAACTCGTTTCCCATCTCTCCACAACATGAACAACCTCTAGGGCGCTCCAAGTATTTTTACATGTATAAATTGCTTTGGCTTTTTAAAAGTTTTTAAAAAGTCAGCCTTTGAGTCACAAAAGGTATTAAGGGGTCATAATCTCAACCAGAGCTTTAAAGTTAGCTTATGTCAGGCAAACACAATTTAGTTCATGTGTGTCATGTATCTAAGTTTCTTAAAAAGAAAGAAAGAAAAGAAAACTCATGTCCATGGAAGGCAATTTATAATGAGACCATCACCAATTATTATTTGTTTTAGGCTGTGAAGGAGTGAGGCACTTTCCTGCTTGGATAGAATCGACTAAAAATAACCATGGTTTTTCCTACATTTGCAAACAGAATAGGTGGCAGTGAATAAGCCGCCAATATAAGCCATTTCATTCCAAAACAGACTTTTAGGTGATGTAAGAATAACAGAAAATATGGCAAAACTTTTTTTAGTTTAACAGCTTATGCAACTTAGTGACTTTTAAATAATATTGCAGAGAATACTATTTATTTTGATAATACTGTTTAAATAAGTTTTTTTTGTTTGTTTTTTTTTTGACTTTCTCAGATGTGCACCCTCTCATTTCCAGACATGACCTAACTTGTCTGATAATGTACCTGATATAGACATGGCAGTCTGTCTACTTAATTAAGAGTGATGCTTCACCTCAGGATTCAATTCTATTCCAGCTGACCTTGCTTGGCAGAGTTGAGAAGCAAGATTTAACCAAGAAAATATGCACAATCAAAACTACACCATCAAAATTGCAATTGCAAAGTCCATGCAGCAAAGCAAAGGCATTTTTCTCTTTGGAATGTCCTCTTAGACTCTGCAAAATCTTATTTAACTGACAGTTTAACAGACTTAGTTATCCACTTGCCAAACCCACTGCCTATTAGGAAGCAGCAAATTAGAAAAGACTGTGTTAGAACCAGCACAGTGATAGCAGTGAAAAGTGACAACAAGGGAGTTGACAGAAAAATCTATAAAAAATATAACCCCTACAGAAACTCAAAAAAAAAAAAAAAAAAAAAACACAGGAACCAAGCTATTTAATAAGAATAAACAGACCTACAAACTTTTATAATCCCTAGGGACTTCACTGAACAATAACTGGTACTCTTAATGATGACCATAGGTCATTAGGGAATGTTTCATTAGATTCGGTAGTTTGACCAGCATTAAGAAAACTACAAGAAAGTACACAATTCATTTCATAGATTTTCATTCATAATAACCATCTTTTAGAAAATAGAAAGAGGTTTGGAGGACTAAACGTTGAGCTGTCATATTGTTTTTTTTTTGTTGTTGTTGCTGCTGCTGTTCATTTTCCTAACCCATTATTCAATATGATAAGTGAGCCCCACTTATAAAATTCAGCAACTAGCATAAAATATATTTATTAGATAAGGTTGCCCAAGGTTCTTTAGAATCTCTCCAGCTTCAAAATGATTGTTTAAAATAAAGTCATTGCCCTGGCTGGTGGCACAGTGGATAAGGTGCCAGTCTGCGAACCAAAGATTGCTGGTTCAATTCCCAGTCAGGGCACGAAACCAGGTTGCAAGCCAGGTCTCCAGCCAGGTCCATAGCTGAAGGCAGGTGAAAGGCAACCATACATTGATGTCTCTCTCCCCCTCTGCCTCCCTCCCTTCCCCTCTCTCTGGAAATAATAAATAAAATCTTTTAAAAAACTAAAAATAAATAAATAATGTCAGTGACTATTTTAATATGGCTATTGTACCCAGGTGGCTAAATATATGGCCACATTTTCTGGTATGACTAAATATGCGGGTTCAGTTTCCATAGGGACCTGTTCTCTTTGTTTCGTACCTGCCTTTATCTCTGAAAATGGCATAAAAAATTGAATTCCCCTCTCCAGAAAAATAACCACATAATTATTAGAATAGTATTGTATTATCTATGTATTCAAAATTGTATAGAAAATAAAAACTCTTTTGGTCACTGAGTTTTTATTTTATTTTCACAACTGAAAAGTGAACTAGCACACATTATACACCTACTGGTAGCAAGCACAGTGTTCCTGTTACACTTACATTATGTTGCAATAAACCTAGAAGCTCCATTTTCAGATGAAGAAATTGAAACCCACAGTGGGAGCCTATATATCAAAATGCAGGATGTTCTCATCACCTTTAACCCACTGCTAGGAAGGAGCTAAAACAATCTACAAACGTATATTGGTTGTTAACATTATGGTCCAAATAAGCTTGAGTGAGTTTCTGTAGGTTACTTTGTTCTTCATTTAACTCATCTGGTGACATAACTTCCATGGTATATCTAGTTCTGTGGTCTTGGATAAGTATTGTTGTATCTTCTAGGCCCTGGTATCCTATTTTTTAAAAAAGGAAAAGAGGAACCTTTAACTACATCTGCCTGGAAGCCAACACATTGTTACATTTAGAAATAGTGAGCACAATTATATATTTAAAAATTAAGTTCCATAAACTCATCTGTTATTATCAGATTGTGTCTGAGACACTGAATTGAGTTAAAATTAAATAAAATGAAACAAAACAAAACATTTTTTAAACATATAACAATTTTATTGTTGCTTCTGTATATCTGAGGAAAAACCCCCCGGTTCCATGGAAGAGTTAACAAATGCACATTTTGAAAACTTCCTTGGGACATTGAGGATACATTTGGACAAGAATTTGGACAAGAATTGTCAGTGTTTGGACAAGAATGTACACCTTTAGAGAAGTTATATAATTTTTAATTTTCCATAAAGAAATAAAGGTATACTATGCAGAAGAGATTTATTAGATAATTATATAGTCAAATTCCAAGATAAGCCCAAATTAATAGAGAGTGTAATTTAATACAACTATTTTGGTTTAACAAGGTATTAGCATTTAGAGGAAAAATTTGGATTTCCTACATCTTGTAAGCCATTAAGCATAGAGAAAGAAAAGAAATTCTGGTGTATATACTTATTGTATTATTATTTAAATTTTCTTAACAAATATTGTTTGTTATTTAGTTTATAATAGTAATCACTTGCATTGTTTTCATTGATTGCTTTTTATTTGTTGTTTTCTGTTGTTTTGTTATACATTTCAATTACATGAACATTAATTATCTCACATGTGTTTTTTAACAAAGTAATTATGTACCATTAATCTCAACGGTAATTGTGCTTTTAAATTCTAATAATTGCCCCTCGGTTTTCGGAAACAAATTACCCTGAAAAGAGAAGAATATGTAGATATGTTAGTGAATATTTTGTTATGCAGTATTTAAAGAGGAAGAAAAATCACATATTATTCTCAGGACAACCTAATTGGAGAATAAAAACAGGATATTAATATTTATGGAGAAACTAATATGCACCAGACACTCTCTAGATGGTTTATAGATGCTATTTAATGTTTTCATCATAACAATTCTTTGAGATAGACATTATCTTGCTTTTTAAGGAAAAAAAAGTTTCCATAGCTCTATTTATAGAAAATAGTACACTTAGGATATAAGGCCATGTCAATACCCAAAGCAAGTATTTTTTCAACTGTATAATGCTGTTTTTGGCAATAGTCGTTAATTTTCCTACCTGGTAGACTATTCACCAGCATAATAAATTATTCAGTATCCCTCAATCTGCTAGATACAGGGAAAGGGGTTAAATGACACATGGATACTTTTGGCTGATAAGGCCAAAATAATCAGGTATGTGCTTTATTGTCTATGTTCTTTGCATATTTGTTGTCAATTATACATTTCTCTTTATTTCTTAACAAAGTGCAAATATTTGTAGGTGTGTGTGTTGCAGAATTAGTTCATTAAATGCTATTTTTACAGGTAGGTTTTTAACCTACAGTCTGCCTAACATCATTTCCCCTCTTTCTCTCTGTTTAATATGTACTGTTATTTGTTAATGACATCTATGCATGTATGTTTTTCAAACACAAATATAAATGTCTTTATATATCTAAAATATATCAGTCACTTCATTTTTTCCTAGAATGTACTAAACTGTGATTTAATGGGAAATTAAACTGTTTTCTTGCTGGTTTAACCATAAAAATGCTTTAGCTTTATTTCAAGGCACAGCCGATGCTAGGCCAAGGCTAGCTATTCTCTAATGGAGTTTAGACTTTTATTTTATTTTCATATCCTTCCATATTTATACAAAATAAAGAAGCTAAGTAAAAAATGAATATCTCCATAAGACCACAGATGATGTTAAAACTCTGTCCAAAAGCGTTCAGCTATTACGAACTTTTAATCTTCTATTCTGTGTAGTTTAGATACATTTGCAATGCAAAAAGGAAAAGGAATTTTGACAAATTAAAGGATCTATTCCATACATTCATAACCAATGGCTCATAAAAACAAGTAAGAAAACAACAAATATACTATAAATTGAAAAGATTTAATGGTTTAACCAGACTATTCTGTTTCTAAGATATGATTACTTGCTCAGAACCATTTTATGATACACTGAATCCCATTTTTTAAAGTTAGTTGTTCCAAATAATGGATTGGACAATATTTCTCTTAAAGTATCTTGATAATTATTTATTTATTTTAAAAGGATTTGCTGACATACTTATATTTATTGAATTATTTTTTCTTAACCTCAGAACTAGTGGTTAAAAGTAGCTTTAGGGCCCTGGCTGGTGGCACAGTGGATAAAGCGCCAGCCTGTGAACCCAAAGGTCGCTGGTTCAATTCCCAGCCAGGGCACATAACAAGGTTACAAACCAGGTCTCCAGACAGATCCTTAGCTGGAGGCAGGGGAAAGGCAACCTTACACTGATGTCTCTCTCTTTTTCTTCCTCCATCCTTGTCCTTCTCTCTGAAAATGATGAGTAAAATTAAAAAAAAAAAAAAAAAAAGTAGCTTTACTAGGCCATCCAACAAGGTGAATCATACACACATTTAGAAGATAAATTCATATACAAAGGGCTGTCCCAAAAGTATTGAGCCAATGTTAGTATAATTAAAACAGTTTGTGATGCTGTTACTTTCAGAAGAGACTTCATATATCTAGCATGCCCCTACAGAAGTAGGATGTCTAACTTAAAAGTCTTTCTCCTGCAAATAAACTAATCAAACCCTTCTTCCAACTTCAACCTGTGCTAGCATAGTAATTTGGGAAGGCATCTTACAAATCTTTGGTTATCCATGACTTCTTATTGCTCCTATAGCACACTGGCAGTGGAGTGCTTATAGTTTTGCATGAGGTTCTCATTGTGCCAGATCACAAAGAGTTTCATTTTTCAGCCTGTAACTTTGCCCTCAAGCAAGACAGTTATTATGTTATCAAGCTTAAAAGCCTTGAAATCTGACATTTGACCCTGGGCTTCTTATGCCTTTCAGGCATCTGTTTCCAGAATAGGGTGATTTCATCCATATTGAATATTTGCTCTGGCGAGTAATTTTCTTCCATAATCAGCTTATCTAGAATTTCCAAATTTTTTCCAGCTGGCTTGACATTAACACAGCATCACTACCCACTTTCACAATATGTAAGTATGTAATGAGTAACAATTATAGAGCTTTTAGACTACCCAGCCTTAGCAACGTCATCATGGTTAGGCCAGCCTTTTTTTTCAACATTACAAACTTTTGCTTTGACTGTGGACATTATGATTTTAAGAGGGATATGCCTCTGTGCCTGGTCTTTAGTCCAGGTTGTTAGAAGTTTCCCCATGTCTGTCATAAATTCTTCTAGAATTTTTATTAGTCCCATTGCTTTCAATGATGTAAATCCTTTAACAGCTTCTGTCACTTTGTTCTTGTTCCATAGGATTGTTGACATGGGTGAATGGGGCCTGCCTGTCTGGCAAAAAAATAATAATAAATAACAATAATAAAATAATAATAATAATAATAATAATAACCATCACTGATTTAATAATAATAATAATCACCAATTTTCTACCTTTGTAGTCTTTAATCACTTTTAATATTGTACCCAGGTTATTCCCTTGATATGGCCTCAAGAAGCAGCATTAATAATTGGTCATAATAATTCCTTTGTTTTCTTTTAGGTTAGTTTAAGTTAATTCTTGAATACAAACACCCTATTATTGCCACAACAGTTTGCTCAATACACAGAGGCATGGGAGATAAAATAGATATAGATGGGAATACAACCTTACTTCTTAGATAAAGAACATTTTAAAAAGCTCACTATCATAACCAATAAGTCTATGAGGAACTCTTAACTTCTATGCCAGAACATATTTTAAATATTAGATTTTACTTTGGAAAAAGAAAGGCTGAGAAATAAATATAATTCATATGTGACATTGCATTTTTGAATCAGAAACTTACAACGAATTCAGTATATGTTTTCCACACAACTTCTTTTTCTTGAACATTCTTTTGCTAAAATTTTAACTTGTAAATCAAATGATGAAGTATTTCAAAAGCAAAACAGGGATCTCTATAGGATGGTCATATATGGCTTTATAGAGCTAAGAATAGTTACAAAGCTAGTTGATTTACATAGATCCTAGGACATAAATGTTTGCAACATAATGAATGACAAAGAAGACATAAAAACTGCTGAACCTAGTCTCTGGATTTCCTTATAAAGACATGATTTGCGAGGCATATGAATTAAAGGCTTGGGACTCCTTGGAGGTTTGAGCATTTTAATTATCTTTGACCTAGAATTAAAAAGAGTGCTTTTTAGACTTAGATTTTGTGTGAGTGGATTATTTTTAAAGAAATATTTCAATTTTTATGGAAAGCTATTTTAAATGGTTTGCTATATGGTGGCTGAACTTGAAAATATAGTTATTTGTTTTCGCTCTCTCTCTCTTAAAAATATCTCATTATTTTAAAGGTTAGGCTCCCCACATACTCAGATAGGTGTTTTGCTGTGAAAAATTTCAGGTAATCAGTATCTGTACATATCAGTAAAATAAAACAACAGCCTAAGTATGAGGGGAAAATCTTGTTCAGTAGAAATCCTGGCCATTATTGTGAGTATTGTTAAGAAAGTAATCAAGGCTTTTTAGTGGAGAGGAGAAAACACAGATTTGTAGAAGTTCTTAGAACTCCAGCCTGGAAAATAAACCTTATTTGTATATGATGTTTGTTTGAGACACTGAATAGGACACCTTCCATAATCATTGTCAATTCTCAAACAGTTCATGTAACATGTGTATGTTTATTACAGTACCTGGTACATTTCAGAGAAGATATATTAGCATTTAAGTGGAAGCATTTGAATAACTGATAGACTGCAATTCCTGATAACTTTTTCTTAGCTTTGGAAACCCGAAGGCTAATCTGTTTACAGTTTTCTTATTTCAGGGGATCTATTATTGCTAAAATATTGCTATAGGCTCAATGCTTTCTGTGACAACAAATTGCTGTCAATCAGAACATGTTTTCTGTTTATGTCTTCCACTCACACATTTTCCTTCTTAAATAAGCATGCATCATGCACTGTGGCTGTAACATGCAGAACTAGCAAGGGTTCTTTTTCCTCCTTCATGATTTCACAGAAGATTCATTCTTGCCATAGTTCTTGACAACCTCAATATACAATATTTTTATTTGCTTTTTTTAATCATGAATTTACACCTTTCACTTAAAAGAAGCACTTTACAGCTTCTCTTTGGCATATCTGAATTGCCAACATCTCCACTCTTTCACTCTGGGGCCATTATTAAGTACAATAAAGTGGCTGGAACACAAGCACTGTCACACTGCAGTAGTCAACCTAACAACCGAGATGGCCACTAGGTGAGGATCAGGGAGAGTGTAGGCAGAGTGGGTATTCGAATAAAGGGATAATTCAGAATCTTGGGAGCGGGGAGGCAAGACAACACAAGATTTCATCATGCTGCTCAGAGAGGCATGCGAATGAAAATTATGAATTGTTTATCTGTGGAACTTTCCATTTAATATTTTCTGATTACAGTTGACCATGGGTAACTGCTGTATTTTCAAAACACCAGGGTGTTGGGCAGAAAAGTTCTGGGTAAGGGGACACTGCTGTATTTTCAAAACACAAGGGTGTTGGGCAGAAAAGTTCTGGGCTTTGTGCACTGTGTTGTGTTTAAAGATAAATTTATGCTTTGAGTATCTATCAAGAAGTGACTTTTGATTGCCTAAGTGCTGCACTGACTGCTCTAGAGCTCTCATTGATTTTTATGTGGTCTTTCAAAGGGTCTAAGTGTTTATCAGTATCATGTAGGGACTGCTAGGAAGTAGGAAGACTTTTAGTTTGAGGAAACCCAGGTTTGCCTTGACATATTTGGGGCATCATCCATAGACATCTATTTAATTTCCAAAAGCTAATATTTCTCAGTTCATACTGGAATACCTTAAAATGTGGTTTAAGAATAAAAATGCATATTAAGTAAATCCATTATGTAGAGATCATGCATATTTATGTTTTCAGTATAAGAAGGTCAATAGTGCTCTGTGGTTATGGTTTAGTCACATCCAAGAAGTTATCCTTGTAGTTTATCAACAGTATAGTTTATAGTGTTTATCACTAAATGAAGAAGAAATGGTTAAGTCTTTTCTTAGTGTATCTATGTGATACATACACATATATCTGTATATGTATGTATATATATGTATATAGTTGCCTTTTAGAAATTATTTGTGTACATATTACATAAACAGGGGGTCTAAATTAGTGTCTAAAATGAATACTTTTTTTAAAGATTTAATTTATTATTTTTGGAGAGGGGGGAAGGGAGAAAGACAGAGAGGGAGAGAATCATCAATGTAAGGTTGTCTTTCACCGGCCTCCAGCTAAAGACCTGGCTGGAGACCTGGTTTGCAACCTGGTTATGTGCCCTGGCTGGGAATCAAACCAGCAACCTTTGGGTTCTCAGGCCGGTGCCTATCCACTGTACCACCAGCCAGAGCTAAAAAGAATACATTTTTAAAATTTTGGCATTTCTAACTGTGGTTAAGTATTTGAGGATTCCTATGCGAAAATATATTGAATGCTATTGCCAAAGCCAAAGGAATTTGGTGACAAAGTAAAAGATTTCCTACTTCTGAAATGGAAACAAGAAAGAGAAGGAAGCAATAAAACTTGATTTATTTTTCCCATGAGGTAAAGAATACACTTAGGCAAACAACAAGTTGTAAAGAAAGAATAATGGCTAAATACAATACAATTTCAAATTTGAACTACTTGTCTAACAAAGATGATCAATACAGAGGAGATGATAAGGATAATGTGTGCATTATATGTGGGAAAGACATAATAAATAACAAATCATGAATTTAAAACCTAAAACAAAAACAACAAAGAAGTTTTGTTCTTTGTTTTGGTAGGAAAATAAGCATGAACGGATTCACACTAGATGAGATTGCAGTTGAAACAAAAAAGTGTTCCAAAGTTTCTTGTATGCTAGCCTACTTTCTCACCTTTGACCCAGTGGTTCTAATTTATGAGTTTACATATGCTATATCAATGTAATCTTTAAGGACTTATAATGTCCTTAGTTGGAAATGTACCACAGAGCATCTTGACACTGCCCATCAATTTCACCAGGCTTTCTGCTTTCTCTCAAATTAATAGAGTCTGGAGTTCCTCTTCTTAAATATTTGAAATGTTTGTTGGCTCTCCTAGAGGAAAATGAGTGAGCCAGAGACCCTCTAGTTGATGATTTCATTTTACTATGGTTGTGAATGTGATAAATGCACCTGTCTCTGGAGAATGAAACTGCCAGCTTCAGGGAGAGCAAATGTGGCTGTAACTGCCTCAATTTCAGTGAGTTATTATTCTCTGAATCTGTTCTGCTTGTACTGGGATAGTTGGTGCAGAAATTGTTTACAGCTATATTTAGAAATAGGATGAGTAAATAAAGTGACATTTATGAAAGGGGGAAAAAAATCACCTACCTATAGACCCAAAAGAGTTTTGTTTGTTTCTAGTTAATATTCAGAATTTCACCGATGAAAGAGAAAGTGCAGCCTCATAATTAATAACTTACATTATTTCATGACTGCATCATAAATAGGATCTCCTGAGACTGATCTGGGTTTGCTGGAAACTCACACCACCATGTATTTCAAATATAGTGCTTTAAAGCTTAGTTCCCCAACATGTTGCCATGGGAATTACAGAATTATGTTTCAGCACATTGGTTCATTTTACTTGTGGGTATTTTTGCACATATTTTGAAATCTTTACCTAAGTTCCTTCCTGTCTCCAGGGTTTCCATTTCAAAATGTTTCTTACTTATTACTTCTTTAGGCAGTGTGTACTTTTTGGTCCCTGTTATAATCTTAAATTGTATCAGTCAATATGGTGTTGAAGTAAATCAGTTTGAGTTTCAAAATGAAATATTTTAGTTTTAGAATCTTTCACTTTTCTGCCAATGCTTTTGAGTATAGTATATAAATTGGAAACATTTCTAATATTTTATTCATGAACTAAGAAATAAATACTGATGACCAGGCTTGGGGTGTATATGTACATAAAAGGTAATGAAATATATATTCACTTCTGATCTAGGCATTCTCTGTACTTTGGGAGATATTCTTCTAACAAAGGTGGTAGACAATAGCTGATTCCTTTCAAGTCCTTTAGATTCAGTTAAACATTATTTGAATAAATGGTCTATTTCCCCTTTTTTATGTATGCTATTAGCACAAAGAAAATTATATGTTTCTATACTCAATAATATGAACATAACTTCATTACCACTATCTGAGCTCTGAGGGAAATAGTGTAAAATCCTGGGAATCATTTTGATTAAGGCTCAGAAGAAAGAGGATTTGCAGTACATTCCTGCCTTGGTTTTGCTACTTATTAAATGAGTATAACAATGATATGACAGTTTGTGAAGATTTATTAAGGAACCATGTATGCAATTCCAGGAGAATATACTAATTACACTTCAGAAGCATTTAATTCTTCAGCTATAGGTTTTTGTAAGAAAAGAATCATAGAATCTCGTAACTGCAAGGGACTAGGGGAACCTCTTCAGGTGCCTATCAGGTACTTAGGTCTCCTCTGCACCCAGGCGTGAGAAGTCCTACTGGCATTGTGATCGTGACTCACTACCGCAGCTTCATCCACTTGTAGAACATTCTGAATGTTGAAGTAAAGACTTGTATAATTTATTTTCTCCCTATTAAGTCAAAACATTTACTGAAAGCTGACCATATTGTAGAATATGAGCTAAGTGAAGAATAGTGAACTCTGCAAATGGAGTCCATGACTTTGTGGAGCATTTGCTCTGGTAGTATGGGTTACATATGTCATTCTGTTCATTCCCCTAGTCATATATATATATATATATATATATATATATATATATATATACCCTCTTATCTTTTCTTGTTTTTATTTAGATATTTGAGTGACCTTTCTTGTCTCAAAAGAAACTGAAATAAACCTTAATTTTTATTTTTTGCCTTTAAAATATGGATTAGGTCGCTACTTTTAAAATTGAAGCCCTGGCTGGTGGCTCAGGGGATAGGTGCTGGCCTGTGAACCAAAAGGTCCCTAGTTTGATTCCCAGCCAGAGCACATAACCTGGTTGTAAGCCAGGTCTCCAGCCCGGTCCATGGCTGGAGGCAGGTGAAAGGCAGCCACACATTGATGTCTCTCTCCTTCTCTGCCTCTCTCCCTTCCCCTCTCTCTGGAAATAATAAATAAATTCTGAAAAAGAAATAAAAAATAATAAAAGAAAATAATAAAATAAAATTGAGAACCACCTATTTAAAGTAGCCACCAATAGTCAATGTTCTGGTTGCAAGTATGTTTAGAACTTTAAGGAGACAGTAATAAGTTGAATTTATCATTTAAATTGTATATTTTGAATTGAATAAATAATATAATAGGTGAATGATTAGATTTTATAGTATTAGAAAGTGGTTATCCCAGTCATACTTGAACAAAAGGCTACTGCTGTTTGAGCGCAAGTAGCTGTCATATTTACTTGGGTTCTAATGACCCTGTTGGAGCAATAAGTGCTTTCCAAGCATCATACTTTTATATATTACATTATTGTTTTTGCTATATTTGCATACTACTGGGATAAAGTATTTCAAAGTCATTTTTGTTTAAATTGTTTTTAAATGATGGCACATATCACATTAAAATTTAAGGTATTTTATAATATCCATAAAATAATATATGACAAACATTTTAACATTTTTATTACAGCTTTTAAAACACTGATCTAGATGCTTTCTAATTGTTTTCCTTTAAGAACTTTCAAAGCCTTAGTATTGTTCATTGTCTCTGCCTCTTTTCACTTAGGTACTAAATACTTGCTCAAGTTATATAAAATATAATACATACATTTATAAAGTATTTGTTCTATAACTAAATATATCAGTTGTTTAAAAATACTAAAAATCTGTCCTTAAATTGTCATACTGAAACATTTTTTAATATAGTAAAAAGTATTTACATACAACTGTACAAAAAATATGTGAAAAATTAAATTAAAAAAAAAGTTTTAATTTCTATTACATTCTTGTATGTGCCTTAATTTCACATGCCCTTCAAAGTAGCTCTTGTTAGAAAAATAAGAAGAAGTGATAGTATCAAATGAGAGAAAATAAAATTCAAGTCATACTAGTTAACATTTGTTACTTTGATATTTTCCAGCCAGCCAATTAAAAAATAAAAGTGAACCATGGCTGGTGGTACAGTGGATAAAGCGCCAGCCTGCAAACCCAAAGGTCCCTGGTTTGATTCCCCAGCCAGGGCACATAACCAGGTTGCAAACCAGGTCTCCAGCCAGGTCCATGGCTGGAGGCAGGTGAAAGGTAACCATATGTTGATGTCTCTCTCCCTCTCTGCCTTTCTCCCTTCCTCTCTCTCTGGAAATAATAAATAAAATCTTGAAATAAAATAAAATAAAAATAAAAATGCTTTGGATTATCAATCAGTATAAGTATCTTCAACAACAAGTTGAAGGGAGTCTTAGTCCAACTTGTTCTTAAGCAGTGCTGCAATATTGCTTAAAATAGATTTCCATTGTACAGTACACATGACACTGTCACATCAGATAATACAATTGTGACATTAAAGAAGCTAAATTTTGGCCTGCTTTTCTATGATTATCCATGTGAATAATACCTCCCACTACAGACCAAATCCATCCTTACTGATATTTTAGGCATGCTTTCTGCCTTCATTAAATAATAACTTTTTGTTTTTCAAGTATATTATTCATAATCAGCACTTAGTTTTGTTTTGCTTTTTTTTCACTGAAACACCTTCATTTTTCTTCCTGAATATGCAATTTTCCTATCTTTCCAGGGCCTGCTCCAAACCCCACCTTTTCAGTGAAATTTTCCCTAACCCCACTCTCTAAAGTGATAGAAACATGATCTTCTTATAAATTTCCTTTTCTAATACCTCTGATGATATGGGATAGTCAAGAGATCAGATTTACTTTTCACTCAAGTATGTCTTTTGAAAAGTTTTATGTATAATAAACTAAATAGATTGGATTGAGTTATACTAAAATAATTTAATCTTTCTCTAATTTTTGGAGTATTCCATGATCTTATGTACCTAATAATGGCAGGTATTACTAGATTATTTTTGATTAAAGCAAATTAAAACAACTTTTTCTAAATTGTAATTGTTAATAATCATGCTATACCCTTAATGTTAAGCAAATTTCTTTCTAAGTGCTTTTATACCTAGAGATACATATTTTAAATCAGTGAGGTTTATGAAAAAAAGGGTTTGATATTTCTTAGATGAGAAAACTAAAGCAAAGTTGGGGATTTTATATTTCAAAGGCAGTCAACTTTTTTAAAATATTTTATTTATTTATTTTTAGAGAGAGGAAAGGGAGGGAGAAAGACAGGGAAAGAAACATCAGTGTATGTTTGCCTCTCATGCACCCCCAACTGGGGACCTGGCCTGCAACCCAGGTATGTGCCCTGACCAGGAATTGAACTGATAACCTTTGGTTCAAAGGCCGGTGCTCAATCCATCGAGCCACACCAGCCAGGGCCAAAGGCAATTCTTAAGGTAAAAGAACTCTTATTAAATTCTACACATAATTCAACATAATATTGATTAAAAATAATGAATATATTTGCATGCCAGATAAGTTGATAACAAATATGTAGTTCACTAAGTTTTAGTGTACTTCAGTATCCTTTTTTACCCAGTATGATAGTATTGGAAAGAAAGGACATGTATAGCTAAAAGTCATAAGTTTACATTCCAATCAGGTCACTCCTTAAATGTCTGGCAAGTTATAACCTCTCTGTAAAATAAGAAAATGAGCTAATCACTGGAAAAGCATTGTGAGAATTAGATAAAAACAAAGTATAAGGTGTCAGGAAAGCACAAATAAGCTGCTTAATAAAGTTAGTTATATTTTCAATTATGGTTGATCTTAATGGACTGGTATTTTTGCCAGCAGAGCAGGGAAAAATAAGATGAAAGGAACAGTGAATTTAGATTTCATTTACTGATTAAGCATAATAATGCACATATTAATTTATCATTAACTTGATATATAATCTTTGATTTTGTTTATTCTTAGACTGTTATACTTTGCTATTTCATGTACATGTACACATAAAGCATAAAATACCATGTGGATGTTAAGAAATGTGTAATGTCATTAACTTTATTACTAAAAGTGGGATGAATGAACTAGATAGGTAGATATTTGAGTAAGATAAGACATCCATTCCAATAAAAAGGTAATAAAATACTGCATCTCATATTATCACTTGCTTTTTTTTTTGTTTATGTTAGATATAAAGAGCGAAGGTATAGCAGATAATTTGCAGCTCTTAAAAGACTTGATTGATTTATTTTTTGTCCCCTTTCACTTATAATGTCATGTTTCTTAGGCTTCAGATAAGAAGTCAAAAAATAAAAATGTAATGGGAAAAAGTATTTTAACTTCACTAAATCATGTCTCACAGTATGGGGTAAATAAGCTGTGCAGAATACATTACAGATATAAGCATTGCAGGGACATTATGGCAAATTATATATATATATATATATATATATATATATATATATATTTAAGTTCTTATTAATCTTTCTATGTTATTGTTTGAACTCATAGTATCCAACATTATGTGTACTTTGCCTAAAATTCTGGACCTCTCTGGACTCTTAAATTACAGATGTAATTACAATTACTTAGATGGTTCCAATAGTGGACTTAGGCAATAAGGCCAACATAGTGGCTGCAGGATGACAACCATTGCTAGGTATGAATGCTTTTTTCTTTCCACATTGCCTAATCATTACCTAGTTAAATGTAAATGAATTGTTAATTTAAAATATTTTTGTCATCTTATTTTCTCATATAATTTTATCAAGCATCAATAAAGTTATTTATATATTGTATAATAACTATTGCTATTATTATGTCCTTATGTGTAGTTTTACTTTAAAAACACATATCCCTGACCAGTGTGGCTCAGTTGGGTGAGAGTCAGCCCACAAAGTGAAAGATTGCCAGTTTGATTTCTGGTCAGGGCACATGCCTGGGTTGTGAGTTCAAGCACAAAGGGCAGCTGGTAAATAAATATTTCTCTTTTACATCAATGTTCCTGTCTATCTTTCTCCCTCCATTCCCCTCTCTCTAAAATAAGGAAGTAAATAAAACCTAAAACAATACCACATTATTATAATGTATAGGACATGATTTTCTTTCTTTCTTTTTTTTTTTTTAATTTTATTGTTGTTGTATTACATCCATCCCCTTTTTGCTCCCCTCTGTCCCCCTCCCCACCCACCCATTCCTCCCAAAGTCAATCCCACAGGACATGATTTTCATTTACTAAAATCAACTCATGCTCATTTGACTTCTTGTTACAGCAAAAATTAATGGAATGTACTACTTTCACATTGTTCTCTGCTTGATGAATCTTCAAGAATACCATTTAATATAAACTCTCTGTTACCAGCCAATTTAAGGATTTATGGAGGTCAGGTGATCAATGGAGTTTCAGCTCCTTTCTGTTTCACAGTGGGCCCAGTGGGTCCCCAAACTTATCCTCTAGTTATTTTTACAGTCCCAGAATAAATCACTGAAACAGATATACTTAGTGGCTGGCAGAATCTCCACACCTTCTTGTAAAGATTCCTTATTTTATTGAGTTGGAGCTAGTGGTTGTGCAGTTTCCTTTGGTTGGAATATCCTTGCAGGTGCCTACGAAAATCAATCTACACTTTGACTTGTCTTGCCCACAGCATGAAGTTGTGTAGATATCACCAGACACAGTACCAGTAGAGGAAAATGCAGGTGTTGAGTTTAGTGAGCGACCTGAAAACAGTCATGAACCATGCAGCAGAAGGTCAGTAATGGGAAGTAACAGTGAGGGAGTTAGAGCCATACTAAAGAAGTGAGAAAAGCATAGTTCATTAGCTTAGCTGGGTTTATTTCTTGTAAAAACAGGCAACTTTTAAAGATAGAAAAAAAAAAAAATCCCCATTTGGGTTGGTGTTGAAACCATTCCCCAAATCACTTGAATATTATCTAGGATTTTTTTTTTTTTTTTTATTTTTTAAGATAGCTGTCTCAGCCTCTAACACTGTTCATGAAGCATTGTACTCACAATTTTTTTTTCTCTAAAATATCTGTTTAGAGCAAATCAACTTCTCAAACTCCACCATGCATCATTTTTTCCTTTTATATAACTAATTGCTTTTGACCCCATATTAAAGTATTTCTGTGTGTAACATAGCTGCTTTTTAAATTATAAACATCTGGAGATTGAAAACTTTGTTTTATTTATATTTCTATATCTCTACTTTGTATAATCCTTATTTCAAGGTAGACAGAACCCGGTTAACATTTATTAAGTGAATTTATAAATAGCACATAGAAGTTAAATATCTTTAATTTGTAATATATCCTGGAAAAAATAATAAAATGGTGAAAGAAAAGTTAATGGTAAGTTAAAAGAAATTTATAGTGAATGGATTTTGCAATAATTCTCTTACATTTTTTGCCTAAATTTCTAGATAAAATAAAATGTTTTAGAGTATATTGGAAGGGGGTTGATCTTGTACTATAAAATGTAGACATCTTTAGCTACAGATTAAGGAAGAAAGATCTGTGAAAGGCAAAGAAAACTGACAACCTATGATTTCATTCTTGCACTAATCTGTGATATGTTTAATCAAAGGCATTTAATTTCTGAAAGAATTTAGCAGACATGTTCTGGGGAATGTGAAAATGGCCAGATCTTTATAAAAAGTTAAAATGATAATGCATAAGGGTAATAAATAGGAATAGTCAAAGATCCAAGATGTTTAAATTGCCAAGGATTCACATCTTTGCTGCCTATCTGTCCTGAGGTACACATTATACTAGTTTGCTATATAAATTTCTAACTTAAATTTAAACATAGGTAAACCAAGATATGAGATAAAACAGTCCTGGACCTTCTCTATAAATGCTATTCTATTTGAGAAAGTGTTTAGGATTTATGGAAGTTGATTCAGGTTCTAGTATGTGTAATTTCAATGATTATATGTACTTCCATTTCAAGAACATAATGATTTATGGGATACATACATCTATGCTATATCTAATAATGCTATGGATATTATCCAATAAGAATTGTATTTAACATTTGTTGTCTGTCATGGTTTATGGTTTTAGGAATATTTAAAAATAAGACATATTTTTTTCTCATTTCAAAAAGTTTATAATCACTGACCAAGTTCTACCCTGTTTATAATCTACAAAGTAGACCAGCTAATTCACAATTTGAATAATCAATTTTAATTGCAAACATCCACCTTTTTCTAGAGGTCCTAGTTGTAGCAAATTTATCAATAAGTGGGAAGGAAAATAAATAGGGGTCTTTATATTCCAAAAATGCTATAATGTGTTCCTTGTAATTCGGAGTTAATGATTATAAGGAAAGTAAAGCTTATATTTCCTAATACTCATATTTTAATATATTGATTATTATTACTGATTTTCTGACCTTCAACTAGTTCATGAGTTTCCTATAAAAACTCCTAAACAAAAGGACCTTATTTTTTTTCAATGTGTAATTTCTTTAATGTCCACAACTTATCAAATATCTTCCCTTCTTTACTCCCTTCTCTAAAGAATAGTCTATTGTCAGTGTGCTAAAACATAAACAGACTTTGATCTAGATTTAGGCCTAAATTCCTTGTAATCCTCTGATCCAAGCTAGCTAAGAGAACCAGAGAAAGGATCAGTTGAATTATTATATATATTCCCTATGGAAAAGTTAAGTAAAATGCAACGTCTACAGTATGTATACTCTGCCTGAGTGTTGTAGAAATCCCATCAGCCTCATACATTGGAAAAGCAATCCAGCTGCTTAGCTATCTAAGTACTAATGCAGAGATAAGATTGCTTTTAAAATGTATCACACCCTTTTTCCCAGTGCACTTTTCTTTATTTCCTATTCATATTTTTTTTTGAGGGGGAGGGGTTGACATAAGTGCACCGTATTGTTAGGTAAGTTAAATATATTAAAGTGTGTAAAATAGGTAGCTATTTTATTATATTGTAAATAGTTGTAGAAACTGAATTTTCTAGCACTTTTTAAAGCCATCCTTTACCTTTGTGAAGGTCCCAGGTGTTGTCAAAGTGTTACCCAACAGGAGGAACTGGCCCAGAGCTGGTCTGCCGCAGGTCGGCCCGTGTGTGTGAATTTTTGACTCCTTGTAGGAAAGATTTCACAGTACAATCCAGGTGGTTTTGAAAGTACATTTATTAAGGCTGGGAGCAATGATGACAAAGGCAGGACTTAGGTTAGGAGAAGTAACATGAGGTAGGCTAGGTGGTGTTCTGCTTTGGCTCCTTAGAGCTGTTATAAAGAAAGAAGTGAGCCTAGGCGTGACTGCTGTTAGCTCACTGGGAAGTTAAGGTCAGGAGACAGCCAAGGTGGGGCTGCTTTAACTTAATGTGAAGTCAGAGAAAAAAAGGGGCCCTAGAGACAGGCTTGGGTTAAGCCCTGGTTGAGCTGCCACTGCCTTCTGCTTCCCTGGCTGCAAACCTTCTGAGGACCCTTAGGGTTTAGGAGGAAATAAAAGGTGGTGTATGCATAGGAAATGGGAAGGCAGGGGCATGCTCTAGAGCAATCTCCCCCTGAGTCTTTGTCCCCAGGGCTTTTTTAGCTTTCCAGGTGCATTTTTAATATGCTGATGAATCAGGATAAGCCTCTAAAGGGGCTTGGGGGTACTTTTTGTTTGCTATACTGTTTTACTTTTATCTTGGGTCTGTTTGGCTTTTAATGGGGTTTTTATTATTTGTTCCCCTAACTTCATCAGTCCTTGGGTTTAGCTGGCACAAATGACATTAATTGGACTAGGGAAATTTAAGCTGTGTATTTTTTGGATAGGGATAAGAGGTATTAACCATTTGCTCTCAGCTGTCCTTGTTAGGGGAGATAAGGTCTTGAGATTCACCAGCTGGTGTAAGTTGCTCAAAATTCTTAATTTTCTTGTCTCAGTTTTCCCATTCCACTTGCCCAGGAAGGTTCATAGTTTCTTACTATCGTATCACAAAAGGAGTAAAAATACTAAATCTCAAAGCATTTGAAAAGGCAGGTTGGTTAAGCAGGGAGGACTTAGCCTGAGTCCAAAAATACGGGTCAATGTTTTGACCTTAGGAAATTAATTTATATTATCTGGCCTGTTTTTTCTTTAATTATATAACAAAGAAGTTGGACTAAAGTATCTTAGTTTCCATTTTGAACTTTCCATATTTTTAATAATGTCCTGAATACAAGAATACAAAACAACCAATAATATTTGCAATTTACACAGGTAGTAGAAAAATACGTTTTCAAATAAATTTATTATAATTTTTTGGAAGGCAGTTGAAAGCAAGTGCCAATTATTTGATTATCCCCTTAGTCATTGAGAGTTATCATTTAGTATACACCTACAATGTTCAGTGAATTATGCTGTCAATGATAATATTTTCTACTTGAAACAAATTTGCTTTCTGATACCAAGGCAGTCCATCATTTTTTAAGATTGAATACAGATGATCTATTGTAGAATCATATACCTGAAACCTGTATACTTTTGAAAATGATGTACATCTT
This sequence comes from Noctilio leporinus, assembly GCA_004026585.1. Classification (NCBI taxonomy): domain Eukaryota; kingdom Metazoa; phylum Chordata; class Mammalia; order Chiroptera; family Noctilionidae; genus Noctilio; species Noctilio leporinus. Next base: position 10,733 of record PVIW01002266.1, on the reverse strand, counting down.
AAAATTACAATAAGTATCTACTATCTGAATTAATGTTGATTTCTGGCCAAAGAAAAGCATTTAAAAAATAGTAATATATCTAATTGGACCAAACAATATTACTTCAAGTGGGATCTGACAACAAAAAGGCACAATATAGCATGAGGTAGTGACACCTCATTTTTATCAGCATCAGTTTCATTTGGCTGTGATATGTTCTCTCCATTCTGATAATGGGCATGTGGTCAGTATTCTTATTCACTGACAAGGCTTAATAAAAAAGATGTTGTCAGATATACTGCTGATGGAAATCAATCATGGGCTGTTGATAGAACTAACATTTGCTCTGAAAGTAGCCATTAACAACTTTTAGGAAAAAATATCACCATTCTTGAAAGAAGGAAAAAAAAAAAAAACCCTTAAATTTGAAAAATGAAGGAAACATGATAATGCTGGAGTATACAAATGATATTTTAAATAGCCATTTTAAAGTAATTGACCAAACATCACATATTAATACCTAAAAATAATAACTCAAAACTTTAGATTACAAAGTTGTTTTTTTTTTTTTTTTTAATCCAAGTTTCTTAATGATAGATATTAAGAATTTAGGCCTAAAACGAGGAGCAAGATATTGACAAAACATATTTAGGTTGGTAGGCTTAGGCCAAAATCAGTTAACTCTGTTTATCCAGTTTTGATATTTTATCCCCTAGGGCCTTGACTTGATTTACAGAGCCATGTCAAAAATATAAGAACTGAGCAGTATTTTGATTTTTGATATTTTGATGTTATGCTGAAAACAATTTCCTATATTTCAGGCTGTTGACCTACTTAGGTCTTGAAGATATTGAGTGAAAGTTGCCTGCACTATTAGTGCACAAACCTGACCTTAGCTGAATTGTCTCTTACCTGCATTACTATTTATCTGTGCTTTAATTTTGGATATCGTAACCATAATATAATAGGACAAAGTGTCTTGAATGTAAAGTTCAGGGTAAATTTAAATTGCAAATGAATAAACTTATATAGGTCTTTCTAGGACATAGCTCATATTTTCACTATGATGTCTGTTCCTGTTGTTGAGGAGGAAAGGAGAATCCAATTGGACAGGAAAAAGAAAGAACTGAGTGAGATTTAATACTTTAGGGTGATGGTACTTAATAATTTTGGCACTTTGTGGCTGACCTATTTTAGCTTGCTGAGGGGAAATAAATGATCTGCATCATTTGTCTCATAAGATCTGTTGGGTGGTGTTGAGAGGGTGATAGCTGAATTTCCTAAGATAGCTTCACCCCAACACAGGTTTCTGGAGAAATAAATCACCACCCTAAGGTTAAATGTTAACTACTACTTCATATCTATTGAACCTCAGAGGCCTCAGGTTCACAAGTGTTGCTCCCCTTTACAAGTATTCTAAAGGCTAATTACATGCTAGTGAAATGCTGATTAAAAAGGGAACTACTTGAATTCCAAAGAGCAAATGTTCTACCTTTGCCAATATGGAAAGCCTCAAATTTCCAGATTGCTTGTTAATTTAGGTTGTGGGTCACAGGTAGAGAGCACCCTTTTAGAGCAGCAGTGTTCCCTCCCTCACCTACTTGCAAACAAGTTAAATCTTTTGTTCTTCCATTACATTCAATATTATGTTTTGGGTGCATAGCATAGCGGTGAGACATACACTGTATATATACTACGTATGTATAATTTACAAAGTGATCGTCCTGGTAAATCTAGTACCCATGTGGAACCATTCAGTTATTATAATATTATTGACCAGATTCTCTATGCTGTACTTTACAACCCCATCACTATTCTGTAACTACCAATTTGTAACCCCTAATGCCTTCACCTTTCTCACTAAACTCCGAAAACCTCCACCAATCTAACAAACATCAGTTTGTTCTCTGTATCTGAGTCTGTTTCTGTTGGCAAACAAGTTAGTTCTTAATTATTGAAGGATTTTTATCTGGATTGTGTGGAGTCTTAGTTAGTGTCAGCAAGGGGAAACCTGCACATTTCAACATTCTGGTCCAAAGGAACTGGGTTGCTATGTTTATAGGGCTTAATAGGATTATCTGTGTCCTCCCTGCCCAACACCCAGCTGTTAGGTTTTAGTTATTGGAGTTTCCCATTTATAGGTTCCTGTTGACATGTTACTGTGTAGGCCAAGCTTCTGTAATGAAACAGTCCAAAACTTAATAGCTCAAGCAAAGCTTTATTTCTCTCTCCTGAAGTAGTCCCAGATACATTTGCTCTGTGACTCATCTATTTCTGAGAGTTCTGCATCAGCTATGCATCACATGATCCCGCTAGCCCATGGATAAATGAGGAGGGAAGTGAAGGACATGGATTTTTCTTTTAAGGAACTGATGTGGAAGATGTATGCATTGCCTCTAACTACATTCCATTCATGAAAATGTACTCATGTTCCCACATCTAGTTGCCAAGGATACTTAGGAATGTTCTGCCTCTATGCATTTATTTATAAATACTTTATTACAACTATTGCATTTTTTATAATTTATTTTTTTGTTATTCTATTACAGTTGTCCCAAATTTCCCCCTTTTCCCTTCTCCGCCCAGCCCACTCCCACCCCACAGTCAATTCCCACACTGTTGTCCATGTCCGTGGGTCATTCATACATATTCTTTGTCTGGTCCCTTTCCTTTCTTTCCACCATTATCCCCCTCCCTGCTCCCCTCTGGTCACTTTCATTCTGTTCCATGTTTCTGTGCCTGTGGTCCTATTTTGTTCATCAGTTTATCTTTTTCATTAGATTACTCTTATAGGTGAGATCAGATGGTATTTGTCTTTCACTGCCTGGCTTATTTCACTAAGCATAATACTCCCCAGTTCCATCCACGTTGTTGCAAAGGGTAGGAGTGCCTTCTTTCTTTCTGCTGTGTAGTATTCCATTGTATAAAGGTACCAGTTTTTTGATCCAATCATCCATTGATGGGCATAGGCTGTTTCATCACCCAAGTTTTTTTCTAGTATGTTTTTCTAGTGATCTATGCAGTACTGAAATGTTAGTTTATTATTCTTAGTGTGTAATTCCATAACATGTGGACTCTTAGTTCAAGAATTGCTTTTCTTTCTGTGTATATACTCTTCTTTTTTTTTAATTTGTTGTTGTTTGCTTTTTTGTTTTTTCCTGGCTTGGCTTGTGGCAGTGGTTTTGTTGGACAGCTTAGGCATTTTGGTGGAAACAGAGTAAGGCCTCTCCACTGCACAGCAATTGATGAGTCTATGAAACTTGCTCCAAATATTCCTTTTACTGTGGAATCTGTTATTGAAAAAGTTTTTTAATTTTATTGTTTTTGTATTACATCCATCCCCTTTTTGCTTCTCTTTGTCCCCCTGTTATTGAAATTTTTGATGTTGTTGAGTAACACCAGCAGAAAGTAGAGTAGCTGAGAAATAAACGTATTATTTACACTTAATGTTCTGGAAAGATGAATGGAAGAAAATAAAGGAAGAAGTAGTAGTATAAGAAAAAATAATGGGCACAGAAGGGTATTTCAAATTATACACTTTCACCCATCTACCAATGGAAAACTTCTAAATATATACACTTCAACCTAGCAGGCTTAGTTTATATATTTTTAATGAATATGGACTACTTACCAATTTTTAGAATATCAGTAACTAAACAATAATAATAAAATTAAGAGCAAATAGCCTGATTTTTGAAATAGGAAAAATGACAGATTTCAGTATTTTCCTGTATTATCTTTTGCCACAAATGGTTGTAGCTGCAATTTTTTTTTCTTTTTTGGTTTTGAGTTGAATTTTGTTTCTTATTTTTATTTTTAAAAAGTTTTGCCTTTCTTTTGGCATAAGGGCTTTCATATGGGAGGAGGAGACAGTGCCATTATTCATTTAGGGTCATCTAGAAGAGGTTTGTAGCCTAGGCTTACTTGCTATGACCTGAGCAAATTATGTAACTTCTCAGCCTTAAACTCCTTATCTATAAGATGGAGATACTGTTGAATACTTACTTGGGCTCATCTAATATTTACAGCACCCTTGGATTGTGTGGAAATGAACATTCCTATACACAGCCAAGTAAAGTACAGTACTGAAAATTGAACTCACCTTTGTGTTCTTAACCAATACCAACCTCCAAAGGTTTCCTGGGAATTTGCTGTGTTTTAATGAAATATATAGAGGTCTATTTCTATCTAATTAAAGGAGTTTTTAATAGGTCTTTGCATTCAACTGTTAATAAATACCCTCAATCAAATCATTCAGATAATGTATGGATTTTATAAAGATAAAACTGACTTTATATAAAGATTTATTCAGAGTCTTGCAGATGGAGAATGTGCCTCTTTTGGAGAGATTCTCTGCTTTTCAAACCCTGATAATCAGAATATTTACAGCAATTACATTTCACTAAGAATGGATGCTTTGTTTCTAAATTCTGACTGGAAAATGAGTGAGTTCCCAAAAGATACTTTAGAAACACATTATTGTGAATTTGCTCAATGCTTCACCTTAGGTAGCTTCTGGCAAGTTTTTCAGTGTTGGTATTTTAATGCCAGTGCATTCTTACAAGGAAGTGCAGCTAATTGTCTTCATTTTTCCTTAATGCATTCCTGGCAGCTGACACATCAACCTATTTGAGGGAGACCCAAGTGAAGCACCAGAATTACTATTAATGGATAATATGGAAACATTGAGATTGTGTCCACTCGCTCGTCATCATCAATAATGATCATTATGATCATTATGATGAACATGCATTTAACTAAGATGTGGATTCGGCCATATAACCCCAGAATGTGTTTAGCAACCACAAACCAGCACAAAATGGAATGACCTACTTAACAAAATCCCTACCTAAATAAGAAAATTAAAGCTGGTTTTCTACCCTTTAACTCACTTTGGTGTCCTGGCATAGGAAGTGTTTTTTTTTTTGATGGGGGGGAGTTCCTATGATTTGAAATGCTGAACTACCTTTTCAAAGACTGTTATAGTCTATATAAATATATGAAATATATATATACATATATATAATACCACATTTACACTCAGCAAGAACTTCATAAATCTTGCTTACTATATAGCAGTGTACTAGAAGATTTTAATAAGGGATCTTTGAAATGATTATTTATAATTTTATGAACTATGAAGGCAAATTTTAATACACAAATAATTCACATAATGGCAAGTTTGCCCATTTTGATTGCAGAAATCCAAGGCAGGATGGCTTTTTAAAAATCTTCCTCTTTTTATAAAGAATTTAACCACATATATAGTATTTTCATGTTTACTTATTTATTGAACAAAAGAATTATCAATGCCTTGGAGGTGCTTGTTATTATTCTTTGGCCTGGATTGGTTTTCTTATATCTTTAGACCCAGAAATAGTGCTTTGTACATAGTAAGTGCTCAGTTAGTACTGGCTTGGTTTATTGTTTGTTTTATTTTTAGTTATTTATTTTAAAACATAATTGTGGTTAATGTTTTAACAATACTTGGTTTGAATGTTACTATTTTTTCAGAGAGCTTTCTGACTTCCTCTGATTGCTGCAGTTTCTGTGAGCCTCCAGCTTCTTATTCATACTTTCTCTATATAATTATTTTTATTTGCTTATACACATCTCTAATAAGCAGTAAGTTTTCTCAGAGAGAATGTTAGGTACATCTATATGTGTAGGTATCTTTTCATCAGTAATTCTATCTAGTCTCAATTTTTAATACCATGCATGACAACTGATAATACGGAATCAGTATATTCCACCTGGGAACTTTATATCTTGGTTCTGGTCACTACCAACAGATGGTGCTGTTAGGTTGTACAGTTCTCAAGCATCAGGTGCTTGAGACCAGTGTTACTCAGACTCCAGTGTGCTTTGGGGTCATCTGAAGGGCTTGATACAACACAGATTTCTGGGTCCTACTGCCCTAAGGATTCTGATTCAGTAGTTTTGGGTAAGGCCCCAAAATTTGCATTCTTAACAAGAGTTCAGAACTCTCTAGACTACTCATTGTTGAGGAATAAAAGGATATTTATTCAATGCAGTCTTCTTTTTCAAACTAAAGTAAATCCAATTAGATGTTTGTGATAGTGTTAAATTTGGTAGTTTGAAAGATTTAGGGAAATAGTATCTCTTAGAGAAATTAAAAATGCATGATTAAAGCATTTTGAAATTCTCTTGACTTACAATATTCCTGCTATTATCTGCATCATTTGTCTTAATGTAAGTATATTTTTTCTTTCATATATTAATGATATAAACTAATAATAAACTTAGTCTCCAATCCTCCATTCCATTATTCAATAAAACCACTGTTAACAGTTTCTTATTTTTTCCAAAATGTTCTAAGAAAATGTGTATTAGTATATCACTGATGCATTTATTTATCAAATGGGATTGGCAATTTTCTTTCCACACTAAACATATCTTGGTTAGCTTTTTATATCGGTATTTGAAACTCTTGTTAATGCAGTCATTTTAATCAGTTTTGTTCATGGATTCTGCCATACAACACATATTATACACTATCCTAAATGTAAGACATAATTGAGTATTGGAGAAAGGCATATAGAAGATGAATGAAAGTTTAAGTTCCAATGAGAATGACAGATTCCTCCCTGTCTCCCTCCCACCCTTTTTCCCTTACAGTATAATGACAGTGAGTGCCTACTCTATGCCAGGCTCTGAGTTAGGCACTATGAATAGAAGCAAATGAGCTATGACCCCAACTCCAAGTAGGTTTATAGACTGTAATAGAGATAGAGAAATGTGAATAATTATTGTGCAGGACAATACATGTATAATATAGGCAGATGAAATAAATATAAAATTGTCAGCCCACCTGAGGAGGTAACAAAAGGCTACATGGGAGAAAAACTACTTGAGATGACACTCAGATATCAAGCATGGAGGCCAGTGCTGTTCTCCATGGAAACCCAGGGACAGTCACGGACTTCCCTAGGCATGTGGAAGATTTTAGAGGACACGTGACACTTGTGCTACATTTTAAAGGGTGAGTGAAATTTAACTGGATGAAGAATTAAATCCAGTGATGAATTACAGCAGAACCAAAATAAATAAAGAAAAAGAATATAACTATCATGATAAGTTCTATGATTCTAGAGTTTATATTAGGAAAGGGTAAGACTAGTAACTTATACAAAGGCTGGGTTATAAAGAATCTAATGTCTTATCTTCTGGAAGCAGTAGCTTCCCTTTCAAGAAGGGAAGTAGCACAATCTTTTTTTGGATGTGTATGTATGTATATACGTACGTATGTATGTATGTATGTATGCATGTATATATATAGAGAGTAACTCCTTCTAGCTTTGTAGGAGATAAATGGTCATTGGAAGCACTTGAAAGAATGAAGATGTGTTTTGTAGAAAAGTACCTCAATAATAAAGCAGAGATTTGGGGACATAAATTAGACCGAGCTACAAGAAAAAGGAATGTTTTAATTAAAAGTTGAGTATTTGTTATTACATACTTAAACTTCAGTCACCTTCAAAGTACTCTCCATTTGATGCAATGCAATATACCTATTGAAACATTGCTTCCACTACTCAAAACTTTTTGAAGTTTTGATTTGGATGCCGTTTAGTGCTTCTGATGTTTTTTTCCTTCACCTCTTCTACATGGCCAAATGTTTCCCTTTGAGGACGTTTTCATCTCAGGAAATGAAACAAAAAAAAAAAGTTGCTCAGGACAGGATCCTATTGAATAGAAAGGGTGGGACATATAGGTCTTGTATTTTTTGGTTAAAACTGCTGAACAAAGTGTAGTGTGGGGGCAGGTGTGCTTGTAAATCACCCATCTTGCAATGGACAAATGAGTCTTAAAAAATCACTGAAGTCCAAAGCAGCCTCTCAGAGCAACACTAGCTAATACAGTGATACAGATGGGTTCCTAGCACTCTTGTCTAGCAGGGAAGCCTGTAGTACATGGGGCCCACCCTCCAGAAGATAATTTCACTTTTTTTGGGGGGGTGGGGGGGCTCCCACTCAATCATTAGTACTCACCTTATTAACTATCACTTAATAGGTGTTGACAAAAATGATAGTGAATTCTGGTTGAATTTTGAGAAACAAAGACATGTAATTTGAGACTAGAAGCAGGTTTGAAAGGGAAAAAAGAGGCTAAACTGATTTTGGTCTTGTTAGCTCTAGAGTATCTATGGACCATATAGCTAGAGAAATCCTTAAAAGGGATTATACCTCTTTTATGTGGCAAACTTCTTGGTTTCACAGATCTCCTCTCATTGGGACTGCCTTCTTTTATGGTTTGAACAGACTATTCTGTCTTTGCCCCTGGTATGATTTTCACCAATGTAACTCACTGTGAATTTCACTATTACCATTATTATTTCTTTATTCAACCATAGAATGTGGCTCAAATCAAAATGATAGTGTTTTCTCAGATTTGTTGTATATGCAATATTCTCTTCAGGCTCACTCATTCTTCTGTGTGAAATTCAATTTCACATCTGGAAATCAGACTCAAAACCATAAAAATCCTAGAAGAAAACATAGACAGCAAAATCTCAGACACTGCTCATAGCAATATTTTTTCTTATATATCTCTTCAGGCAAGGGAAAGAATAAAACAAACAAATGGCACTGCATCAAACTCAAAAGATTTTTGCACAGCAAAGGAAAACTTCAACAAAATAAAGAGATAACTTACAGAATGAGAGAACATATTTGCCATACATCTGATAATGTGTTAATATCCAAAATTTATAAAGAACATATAAAACTCAGCACCAAAAGAACAAATATCTGATTAAAAAAAAAAAAAAAAAAGGGCAGAGCCTTGGCTGCTGGCTCAATAGAGAAGGTGTTGACCTGTGAAACGAAAGGTCGCTGGTTCGATTCCCAGCCAGGGCACATAACCAGGTTGCAAGCCAGGTCTCTAGCCAGCTCTATAGCTGGAGGCAGATGACAGCCAACCACACATTGATGTTTATCTCCCTCTCTGCCTTTCCCCCTTCCCCTCTCTCTAAAAATAATAAAATATTGTTTAAATAAATAATAAACAAACAAATAAATAAAAGGGCAAAGGACCTGAATAGATACTTCTCCAAAGGGGACATAGGGATGACCCATAGATATATTGAAAAGTTGCTCAGCATCACCAAAGAGATACAAATTAAAACAATTCAATATCACCTTACACCTGTCAGAATGGCCATCATTAATAAATCAACAAACAACAAGTTCTGGTGAGGATATGGAGAAAAGGGAACCCTAGTGTGCTGTTGGTAGGAATGCAAATTGGTGCAGTCACTGTGCCTACCTAGCCTTATGGTGTTCCTTCAAAAAAGTAAAAATGAAACATCCTTATGACTCAGCATTTCCACTTTTGGGAATGTATCCAAAGAAGAAACCCAACACTAAATGCAAAAGAACATAAGCACCCCTCTGTTCATTGCAGTGCTATTTACAATAGCCAAGTGCTGGAAGCAGCCTGAATGTCCATCCGTGGATGGGTAAATAACTATGGTACATTTTTACAATGGAATACTACTTAGCCATAAAAAAAAGAAAAACTTACCCTTTGTGACAGCATAGGTGGACAAGGAGAACATTATGCTAAGCAAACTAAGCCTATCAGAGAAAGACAAATACCATATGATTTTACGCATATGTGAAATATAATGAACAAACTGAACTAACAAGCCAAATAGAGACAGACCAATAAATAGAAAGCAGGCTGACAGCTCTGGGTGGGGGTGGGGGTAGAGGGATCAAGCAAAAAGATTAAGGACTCAAGGACATGGACAATAGTGCGGTGATTGTTGGGTGGGAGTGGGTTGATAATAGTGAAAGAGGGTATAAGGAGGATAAATGGTAATGAAAAAAGTAATAAAAAAAGTTTTTAAAAAGAGAAACTAGTTTCTCAAATGAAATTGTTCTAAAAGATAGCTTTTTTTTTTTTTCTTTTAAGATTTTATTTATTATTTCCAGAGGGAGAGAGAGAGGAAGGGAGAGAGGCAAAGAGGGAGGGAAACATCAATGTATGGTTGCCTTTCACCTGCCTCCAGCCACAGAACTGGCTGGAGACCTGGCTTGCAACCTGGCTATGTGCCCTGGCTGGGGAATTGAACCAGTGACCTTTGGGTTCTCAGGCCAGTGCCTTATCCACTGTGCCACCAGCCAGGGCTAAAAGATAGCTCTTTTAAGGTAAACATAATAACCTATTCAAAATGAACATTGTCATCTAATTTAAAAATGGTAGCATGAAAAATTCCTCAACTATACTGCCCTATATATCTGGATTTTTACTTGTTGACTGAGAAAAAGTTTACAATTATTTGTCAAATATACACGGATGGTTTGGTATTTTTGTATCATTATAAGAGAAGGATGAGGATACTTTGGAGACTTACTCTCTCAGCACCCTTTCTCACCTACACCTCTTCTCTTAGTTCTCACATCTTAACACTTAATTCCTCATATGGACCAGAAACTCTCAAGTTTTTACTGCCAGGTTTTTAGTTGGTACCTTGAACAATTATGCAACACGATTGAATTCCTTAATATTGAAATATGTATTAGAAAACCTCCTCTTCTTCATTTTTCATGCTGCCTCATCTTGGTTGTTGTTAGTTATAGGCAGCAACCTGCATCATAATGGACATAGTCATTGTCTTAGTGAATGCCTCCTATTGAGCTAATAGTCTTTGCTATATATAGGTTATCCATAGCTGCTAGACTTGGCCTTAGATAGAGATAAGCCTTTTCAGGGGAAGTCATTGACTC